>CALNHX010007259.1:0-76674 GCA_940337035.1 Agriotes lineatus
GCGTAACCGTAACACAAAAGAACCTGGAAACGTCTTTACCAGGGAGTTAAGACAGACCGCAAACCGGCACAAAGCATAGCTGAACTTGCTTACTCGAAATTCTGAATCTAACTAACGCTGAATTTACAACGAGCCGAACTCGCAAATTCATCAAGGAGGGGAAAGCTCAAACACTATTGGCTGAGGCGATCCTGCGTAGCCAATCGGAGCGTCCCACGTTGTTTTGGAATAAATACTTATTCTAAGAATCTTAATGCTAAGCTCTCCAATGAGGCAATTGAACGAAATCCATAAACACATGATTCCCAAATATGCTAAGTCGGCTTAAGTTCTATTAGAAAATGTATCCATCCGCTTAAAAGCCATTAAGGGAAGCTTACAAATTCCTTTCCAACATTAACAGAGGCAAACAAATACGGCAAGATGCAAATTTGACTTTACCACGACCTTTGAATGAGATAAAACAGTTATGACTTGAATTACATGATTAATTATAATCAAAAAGGTTTTGATGCACGCATCTGTGTGAATCAAACATAGTCTATAACAACACTGATAAAGATAATAGTTATTTACTATACAAGTGGGATAAGTGCATCATTAATAATATTAATATACGCATGTGTAAGTTATAAACGAATGCGTAGCACGTACACTTACAGAGATACTGTTCCTGTATAAACTTAATTGTTATATTTAATTACGATAGCTATGTACCGTAGAGCGGGGCTAAGTGAGCCATTTTTTTCTTGTTTTTCGTAATTTTATAAGTACAGGTTGAATATTTGATTGTGCGAATTTAAATGTAATTACTTTATAGTTTTACATATATGTTCGTAAAATAGTTTTTTGAAGAAGTTCTATGCAAATGTTTATATATATTTTGTAAAAGTGACCCACTTTATCTGCAGTAGCGGGAAAAGTGAACCACCCTATTTAAAATCCCTAGAACGACTCTTTTTGCCTGCCAAATAAGCAAAGTGAGCCACCAATACGCATTTTAAAAAATATATTTAATAGGTATTCTCTCAACAAGTAACATAAAAGAAATTAAAAAAACCGAATTTGCACTGCAAAAAATTTATGACAGTTGTGAAACATTAGTTTTCATATTAAACTGGTATCTACCTGGAATATGTTTCTTTAGTGTAATTTTTTCAACAATTTTATTATTGTCAGTGTCAATAACACATTCATCTTTTACATGAGGGGCCGGCTCGCTTAACCCGCACTTGTTACAATTTTTGATTAACTTTGGAGTTTTATTGAAAATAAATATATTTGAACAAATATGGGATAGAATATATGATAACAACACTCCATAGAATGACTTGAGTACGATACTGATTAAAACAAATTTACCGGTTTGATAATACAAGGGAGGTTTTCAACACTTTTCCAGACAAGCAAATATTCACATGCACGTTTTTTATCGTTTCTGGTAACTAACCTAAATGTTCCGTTGGCATATCGCGTCAAAGAGCGTCTCGGTCATCAGAAAGATCGCTCAAACTGCAAAAGCGCTGTTACCGTTGTTATAAAAATGTCAGTGTAATTAATTATAAACAACCGTATGTTTGGCTCATTTTATCCGCAATGGTTCACTTAGCCCCGCTCTACGGTACCGTAGATACCTGTTTTATGTTACAAGTTGATCTGTATATATTTTTGGCTACCCTAGTGCAAATAATAAAAATTATTGATTAGCAATTATTGTTAGTGCAATTATCATCAAACCAGTTACGACTTCCCAGTTAACCTATTTCCAAGAGCACACTGTATTTAGTACTTGTTTCATTGCTGTTTCTATCTGCGACCATTCGCCTTCTATGTCTCTTATGTTTCTTTCGAAGTATTTTGTCATTTCTTCCACAAAACTGGTTAACATGCCATCATCTTAATTTAATTATATTATATTTCATATGGCCGTTTAAGTACTCGTTAATGCTCATACTCTTCTCATGTTTACTTTTACCACCTGTTATTCTTGTATACATTGTTTCATACTCCATCTTCACGTTCAGATCTTCTATTACCATTTCTATATCAAAGATTGATACAGGGAGATCTAAAATAAACCAGATTGTGGGAGCCATTGAAAACAGTAAAACTTGCCTAATCTGTAGCATGCTTTTTGTTGACATAGAATGGTAAACACTTTTTTTAAGTTTAAAATTTACTTACATCTTGCTTTACTTTTCCCATCGTTATTTTAATGTTATCTATCAATATTAGACTGCGTTAAAGTCACATGAAGTAATAATTCAGTTAAATGTAGTTCAAATATACTTAGTTGTATAAAGTGCAGTGTAGATAGGTAGTATTTTTCATGGGCTTCCACAATCAATTTTATTTTTGATCGCTCTGTATTTTACCAAAGGCCTTTTTTTACTTACGCATAGAAATCGTTCTTTACGTCTTCAGACGGGGCGTGGACAATTATTATGCTGTTTCCTCTATTTTCTTCTAATTCTTACACTGGACAACAGGTCCGAAATCCCCTCACAGCCCACCACAGATTCCTTCACGTATTGCAATGGTATGTCTAATTAGTGTTGTAATATGTTATTAATTTAATTTTTAAATAAGGGTACCACGCAAATATTTTTCGTATTCGTGTTATCAAATCTTAGGTTGATTAAAAGTTACTTGTAAATTGATAGATAAAAATAAATAGTTGTATGCCCTTTATAATATTTTATTTATTTGCACTTAATCCAATAATACGCTAGCTCAAATCGATAAAGCACAGACTCATCTCGGTTGGGTCCACCCTGAATGCATAATTTATTAAAATTAATAAATACGGATCTGTCTCCGCATACGCTTAACTGCGCACAATCTAAACTGAAATTGGGTCAAGTATAAGCCAAGATGGACGCCGTTTGCAAGATCTCGTCAAATTGAATAAACAAAACAAGTGAAATCGATCACAGTTCTATTGGTAACTATTTAAATTAGTTGGTTTTCGCGGCATTAATCCTCATTGGTTTCTAGCATTTGTTTATGGGGCCCGCTTCTATCTCCCAATTGTTTATTTTGGCGTGGGTCTGGATCACACTAACGGATAACCTCAAATAATGGATTTTGGGTTTCCTGGTAGACTAGATTCACTCGTACGGCGATGGAACTTACCTGGATTGCCTTGAGTATTGATCTTCTTACGCATGCATGAATTTCCCGGTGCTCACTTAATTATTTTTAGGATTAACAGTACCTGGACTGGCCGATCTTTGTTAGATCATTTTCGACCTCGTTCAACCATTTCTGCTATCAGTCCAACTGTAAGGGTCATTAACAAAATTAGTTAAAAATATTCTGCCCGATTTTTTCCTGGATTCGGCCCTGTACTAGTTACATTTAAATTTATTCCGGCGGGCATTAAAATGCTTGCGCTTCGTATTTGTTTTCTTAAGTAACCAATTCTTTAACGCGGGCGCAAGGCCATAGTAAGATTTCTTTCCTCGAAACTATATTATAAATAACACCGTTTATGTTGCATTTGCCGAATTGGGTCCGTGAATTCATTCTTTAATGCAGGAACCGATCGCCTGCACAAGGCCGACGTGAAGTTTCTTTCCTGGAAATTAGATTGTAAAATAATACCTTTTCTTAGCTTCTTGCATTGCGCCCCTCGCTCGCTGAAAGCGCTGATTTGGCTGTCGAAGGTTCTAGAATTGTTCGTGTTATTTGTTCCTTGTTTCTTTTGCAAGACTGGCAGGTTCTTTGTTCTGAAAGAATGAGATCATTCTGCGCGGGGGTGACCATCGTTTTTACACGCGCGTGTAGTTTCGTGTCCACGTTATGCGAACTTTGTGATCTTCACGTAATTAAATTTTGATTTGGAGTTCAGCTTAGACCTTTGGACGATTATTTTACCCTTGTTGGGTGTTTTTGAACAAACGCGCGCGGTGGGCGATTGAGTTATCGATATTTCAGTGTTGGCCTATAGCCGATTCGTCTCCTTAAGTTGATGTACTTCCCAGGGGAAGATCGTTGCACTATTTGCAGATCCATTCAGAGACGACATCTTTAAGCTTGTGATTAACGGTTTCCCGTACATTTGTGGGGAAAAACCTTTTGCGTACTGCATATTTGAATTACCGACGCTGAGTTTATCGAAGTCGACGGGAGGCCCACCGCGTGTTAATTATTGTAGTGCCCTGGTTGCATTATTTGCAAAGTCCGATTGCGTCGTGCCATTCTGAAGCCTGGAATAAAATCAACTCTATCGCTCCGATTCTTCCCAAGGAGGGGCCCACATCATTTTAGGCGCCGCTTTGCGCTAAACAACTATCAGGCCCGGCTCCAGCCCTTTCTGTACCTCCGCAACGCCTTGCCAAGCTTCCCCGAGGACGAGTTTATAGCAGAAACTAGCGACGTGCTTACAGCTACCAGGTAGGAGCTATGTATTACACCAATTGTGTTCTTGTGCCTAATTAAGGTGCGACTATATTTGTTGTGTTTTCCGGGAGTTCGTAAATATTGCGCCCGTTCACTTAAAGCTTAAGCTTATGATTTGATTTGTTTGTTGTTAACCAGGGGCCGCACCCCTGTTATCTATTTCATTTTGTCCAGTGTGTAGCAACCTATTTAGACAATAAGGTAACTTTGCTTGGGAGCCCCTTCTATATTCATGTAGGGTGTGCCTTTTCTTTTTACTAAGCTTGAATTCACCTCCGGGTGATTATTATCAATGTAAAGATTTGTGTAAACTTTAATTCTTTAAATAATAAACCCATTAAAGTCAATTTGATTATTTGTTGAGTTCTGAACCCCCTTCTGGGTCATTAATTAATCCAGTGTGGCAAAGGCCGAGTGTAATTTAAAATGTAAAGCTGAAAGTACGCCTTTTTGATAAGCAAGCCCCAAGCCATTCAGTGTTCTTTTGTTATTCTTTAGTGACGGTGGCCTTGAAAGTAAGTGATTTAACGACAAGGTCACCCGGCTACTCGGAGGAGGCTTGGTGAACAACAGGCGGAGGTGTTCAGCAAGGTACTTGGAGGACTTCTACATAGGCTACGTGTATTGTTCTTGGTTCTAGACACGTCAGCCACCCCTAATCAGAACCAAGTGGCGCTCAGGCATTTCTTTTTCTGTTAAGCAATCCATCAGGGTAAGTGCCGCCGGTTTTTCTTTGAGCTTTCGAACCACGCCTTCCCGACTGAGTTAAGTGCGAGTAACCGGAGCAACAAAATCTGCTCCAACACATTAAGATCTGTGTTCTTTTTAGTAAAGCCGGCGAACCCTGTAGTTTGTACCCGTTTTTGAACAATCAATACGAGCTAGGTCGATCTGATGAATTAATACCGTAACATCTTATAGAATCGGGGTATTCGTAGGCTACGCTGACCTCGTTATGGGGCTGCAATGATCCGAATCGTGTTGTTTAGGCACGGGCACGTATCCCACGGGCTGCTGAATGGCACTAGTGTCTTCCCCTATGGGCTGGCTAGACTGGTAGACCTCCTCGTTGCTGTCGGAACTAAGGCTGCTTCGGATCGAGGTTACGTCAAACAGCATCGGACACCTCAACAATTTTTGGTGGCGGATTTTGATAAAAATAATACCACATGGGCACAAAAATTTGCTCAACACAAGTTTCAGACATGTATTATTTTTAATATCAGAAATTTTAATTTATCTACAGAGCACAATTTCACATGTCAAGCCATTAATTTATTCATTTGTCTCCTTCTTGTTATAAACAAAAGCTAGTTAGTTTCAAATTAATTACGGATGTTAACACGGTTCAAAATACTGACTTTTAACAATAAATTGTAATTAAAGCTAGGATTTTGTACTCTAATACTACATCTAAAATAATTGTTTACATTTATACTAATTTTGCGTGTCTATTTGTCACTGCACGTCTTTTTAATTTACGTTTAAATATACACGTCACTGCACTGATTAGAGTATTTAATTCGCGCATTTCCTGCACTGGCTTCCTTTGAATTCGCTGTTTTATTTTCCACACATTTTTAAATTCATATGCTGTCTCCTTTTCTGAACTTTCTATAACCCTTGCCTTTTGATTCTTACGGTTTCCTTCAAATGCTTTAATGCCTTCATTCTTATCTGCTCGTTGCATGTTCATAAGCTTATCTATCTTTCAATTACCTTTCTTATAAAACCCTGACTGGATTTCACTATTAAACTGTACCTGAATTCTACGCTTCATTCCCTTGCGTTTGCGATCCATCTTGAAATTATTAAATTTCATTCGGCGTGGCATTTACTTTAGCACAAACCTAATCAATTAACTGAACTTACATTCAACTTAGATCCCTGTTCAAATTGAGCTTTGCTTATTGCGTTCATCAATTAATTATTCTGCAATTACTGGCATCTCATTACAAATGTATTCATTCTGGCAAATTCAAGTTTTAGTTTTGGAGTTATATAAAGTATCTCTCTGAGCTTTCATGAAATGTCCATTAATTTGGCAATGCTAACAGAGTTGATTGGTAGGGCTTAAAACCATAGTAGTATTTGCTGACGAAAAAGTATCTATTTTTACATATTCTCTTTCTGTTTCGTGTGTACTAAAGTATAGAAATACGCTTTTAGTGCGTTATTCCAATTATGATATTTATATGGTTATGTAAAATGTTGATAAAATGACTTGTGGTTTTTGAGGGGTTTTATATAAATAAAACTATAAAATATCAATACTGTTCCATCATTTACATTGAGACATATATTATAGTTAAATTAACATTAATTATGACATAGTACTATAATCATCTTATTTTTATGGATATTTCGCCACACTACAAAACGAAAAATATTAAAACATGCTGTCAAACGAACACACGCACACAAAATTTCTGTTTCGAGATTTGTAGCATTATTGTAAGTAAGATGTGGTTTTATGGACTTTTGACATTTTTACGGGAGACCCGTCAAATCATCTGGAAAGCAGCAACCAGATTGTGCGCGAGGCGGTCAACATATGGAGGAAATAGAAAGAGGGATGTGATAAATCCAGTGTATTGTGTGATCCTGGCGGAGAGAAGGACCTTCTCTCCGCTAGGTGATTTAGGATCACACGATATACCTGATTTATTACAAGCCTCTTCCTCTTTCTTCCATATGTTGACCGCCTCCTGCACAATCTGGTTGCTGCTTTCCGGATGATTTGACGGGTCTCCCGTAAAAATGTCAAAAGTCCATAAAACCACATCTTACTTACAATAATGCTACAAATCTAGAAACAGAAATTTTGTGTGCTTGTGTTCGTTTGACAGCATGTTTTAATATTTTTCGTTTTGTAGTGTGGCGAAATACCCATAAAAATAAGATGAATAGTAAATTTTGTTTCTTAATTAGTGTCATTATCGTCAGCACCAAATTGAGAAGAAACCCACGCAAGGCTCCATTTTAAATTCGTAAGCATGAACTTCAGTGCCTTAGTCCATTGTTCCTCTGAATTAAACTGGATTCTAAAAAACAGGAAATAATGTTAACACATTACATGCAAGAGAGGCCAAAGAGTAATGTATAATGAATAATTACTATTAACTAGACTACCATTAAATAAACCATTCAAACTCACTTAATTGAATAGCTAACTTCTGACGAGGAATCTTCGATTTTACCCTTGTTCATTTTGTACGGCAAGCAGAAATCCTTGTCGCCTTCTTCAACCTTCTCCTTGAACTGCTGCAGACAGTCAAGAAAGGCTACCATGCCCGAATCGAACTTGGTGTCCCACAGGAAGCGGAATCCTCCCGACCCAAACAGGGGCAGCTCCTTTTGCTCAGATAAAACCTGAGGAGAAAGTTTTACAGAAGGGTTTTTCAAAAACATTAAATAAATACCTCGATATAGGAGTGATTTCCGTAGGGTACCAGTTTGTATTTGTCAAACGTGAGGTTTATTTTTCTAGCAAGCGCAGCGAGAAGCAAAGCCGTTTGTCCCCACGCAGCGTTGATTTCAGACCAGTCCACAGGCGCTGATGGCAAACGACCTAATCGAAAATTATTTATCGTGCCAAAATGCCCCGAATGCCATATGTGGAACGTGGCATTGAAGACGTTTGTTTTCTTCAGCTTATCTAACTGTGATTGTGTATAACCTACTTGGCATTCAACGCTGGAAGAAAATAGGTTAATGAAATGTAAGACTACAGAAATTTAGTCCAGTAAAATAACTGAGAATGATTCATGGTCATATAAATATTCACCTTCTATACTCATCATCTGTGCTCATTAAATCCCTACGATGCCTAGTATACTCTCTCCAATACCGTTCCTCCTCCTGTGTTAATCGTTGTGATGCAGTTTCTTGCTCTGTAATTGCTCGCTCTGTCGCTGCTTCTTCTTGCTGCATAGCCTCCAACTCCTCCAACAATCGCTGCTCTTCATTGCGGAGATCTTCCAACTCTTTTTCTAATACATCAAGTTGTATGTCCTGACCGTCATTTTCTAATCTATAACACGACAGTGGTTATTATAGTTTGCTGAAAGCTGAAAAATGTGGTCTTCAAAATCACTTTAATATTTAAAAGAAGGTAGGGAATAAGACTGAAAGGAGAGAACAAAAACTTTATGGTTCTAAATTTGCATGTAAGACCTTGTAACGGGCTAGTTCGTGTCACCTTGGTATTTAATAATCACTTTACTAGATTTAAGCCAAACTGTATCTTTTACATTGTAATAATTAGGTTAAAAGGTATTATGCATTTAAAACATGCATACAGTATTTGCGTCGAGTGAGGATTATTAATAGAACAAAGTAAATTGTGCGCAAACAGTGAAGCGCAAGGAGTCAGTCACTCACTAATAGGCGACCAGTGTGTTTGTACAAATAAAAGAGACGACTGCAAAGTATTATAAAATGCGATTAATAGTTTTTGTGTTGCCTGCGTTATGAGCATTCGACGCCTTGTTAGTCTTGAGCTGAAATACAGCCTCGAGAGCAGATAACCACCTTGAAACCAACATCGAGGTACCACTAACTCTTCACAGCCGGAAGCCGCTTTACCAGCTTCAAGGAAGCAGTCGATGTAAATGTACGAGATGCATTTGGAGCAACTGTAACGCTAGGTTAGTTCCTATAAGTAATCCCGACGAGCAAATGCATGATCGAGGGACTATGGAAAGCAGAAGTGTGAAGAGTTAATGATGAAGTGATTGCAAGCGATTACGCGCCCAAAAGCAACGAGTAACCTGCTGAATTAGTATGTTAGAACAAAGCGCTTGCATCATTCTAGTAACACATCGCATCAGCTGATTTCAAGCTACCGAAGGCAAGGCCGCATTAAGTGAATTTGTGCGTGAGAATAGGCCTTGTTCGCACGATTTAGTTTTTGACTTAGCGTTGCACATTGACAATCATACTTTCATTTAAGGTGTATCTAAGCATGTAGTTTCAGCGTTAAGCTCGTGAATCTTTCTCAGCTATTGATGATAGCGTACATAACATTTTTATATTATCATTGTGTAACCTTTTTATGTATTTTCATGCATGTTCTTCTCCAGAGTATATGTATTTTCATGTAAACTGTTTGGTTTTCATTTCTGACAGGATTTGCATGTATGATTACAGAATTATAGGTGACAACGGGCAGGCCGGAACTCTCTATATTGACATTTCCTTTAACTGCACTGAGGTAAGAGCAGGTCTTGTGCTTCTACGACTGGGCTAACTAGCAAACAAAGGGCAATTTAAATTATAGTAAAGTAGAGTATAGGGCACGGGAAAAATGCCGCATTACAACCTACAAAAGAGAAGATGCAAGGAAAAAAAGAAAACAGACAAAATATAAAGCTCGAGCTAAATCAGATATAAAAATAGAAACGACTGACTTTAACAAAAATATTGAACACAAAGAAGATTCAGTCCAATAATAGCTAAATATAGCAAACATTCAGAAATCAATCGCAATGAGAAAATTTGCAATGGAAATGTTAGTCATAAAAAGTACGCAATTTTAACATAAAGAAATCTATAAGAAAAAGAAAGAGAAGGAAAATATATTTGATATGTTAAAGAAGAACTAGAAAAGAGGAAGGAAACCTAAACAGCATTAAAAGAAACTTAAGAGAAAACAGTAAAAAAATTGAAGTAATTTGATAAATTATTTTGATGAAGAATGCGAAACAGCAATGTACTTGTGTTCGTAGTTTTAAAAAACACAACCAATAAGCATAATAAGTAATTGTTTTCTGTGTTAATATTGCTATTAGAAGTAATAGGAAGTTTGTTACATACATAGGTATGATGTTTTGTACATTGATTGATGCGGTCAATGAGCCTAAGTTGGATTTCTTTTGGCAAGTTGTTCGAGCTGTTGTATTAAATTCAGTGGATAAGAGTGAATATAGAAATTATTTAGGATCATTATATGACAAACATCCACAAAATTTTTAAATTTTGGGCCCGCAGAAAAACATTGTTTTTAACTCTTACAAAATGTGTTACAGATAAAGTAAATCTGAAAAAAATAGAGAAAACCCCTAGTAATGTCGGTAACTCCCAAGAAGAAAATGACGACAATGAAAATGTGTGTAACGAAACAGACGTTGAGTTGGAGGAAACACCCGACCTATCATTATTACCGTTAACAAACTTAAATCTTAAAAGATTATTCTGATATTGTCACTGATGATAATAGTATATTATTGTATAAGTATGCCTTTAAAGCACGTACGACGGAGTTTAAGAGCACAAGGCATAGCGGAGTCCTTTTAACGTCGCTAGTGCTTTAATGGCACTTATACAGATTTGTTGTGGATTGCTAGAATTCATGTATGTACTGTTATTAAGAATTTTATACGATTTTTTCATTTGGGTATTTTAATGGTCTATCGTTTTAATTGCACCATATGCCAGAAAATAGTTAGTTTTAATTAGGTATTTTTGATATTTACCTTGCTACATGTTTTGTTTTATGGATAACACAAGTAAAAAAAATAACAAATTTTGTCTCTGCAATAAAAAAAACTATTTGTAAAAATTAATGATTGTGGGAAATACGAATTCCGAGGGTCGTAGAGCCTGCTAAGCATACAAACTTTTCTTTGCACTACTAAAAATTTTAATGGATGAAAATAGTTTGAGAATTTGACAAAATTACAGAAGATCTTGGGGAAATCTTGTGATATTTGCGAGAATCGTGAGAGCTCTTGGGGGATGTGAGGGAAATCTCAGAGGTTCTGGGGAAATCTGGGGAGATCTCGGGAGATCTTGGGAGATCTGGGGGATATCTCGGGAGATCTGGGGATATCTCTGGATATCCCTCGGAAATCTAGGAGGTCTAGGGAGGTCTGAAGATATCTGAGGGAGATCTCGGGAAATCTTTTATGCAAGGATATCTCCTGTACACTTAAATCTTTGGTGATTGACCCCTCGAGAAAAATGTAGCTGGCAGCAGTCAACTGTACCAATAACGACATTATTTTCTCGGGAGACGACTTGGAACTAAAAGATATGGATGTACTACAGTGGAAAAATAAAACACACATGTTACGGATACAAGTAAACGGGGTTGAAAACAAACCGTCGGCCTATCTGTGTATCACATAAAGGCGATCATGATTCGATATGATGATATGAAACAAGTCTGTACCCACCTTAAAAGGTCTAGAAATCAAAAATATTTTCTCAAAATTGTATTTGGCAAAAACCGGTTTTACTTGAGTGATTTATGATAATGGGTGTTCATTAGAATTTGTGGTCTAGTCGGCTTTGTAACTGATGAAGTCATGTCGTGCATTAAATCATATGGCTGATAACTGACATTGGTGACACTGTAAGGGCCGGTTGCAGAAAGCAATGTTAAGCCTGGTGTTAGCTAACGTCGTGTCAAAGTGAACAAAATCGCATCAAATTTTGTTTACTATTGTATTAGTTACCATAAACATTTAAGATTTGATTCGTTTTTGTTCACTTTGACGACACGTTAGCTAACATCAGACTTAACGTTGCTTTCTGCAACCGGCCCTATGTCTATATCAAATTCGATGTTAGCAGGTTAGGTTTTGTGTCACTCTGTGTCAAAACTGATGCAAAACCTAACCTGCTAACCTCAAATTTGACATAGACTTACAGTAAAAATTCAGGATCTGGTCCATTCTCACAATGAGGTGTTTACTTTACATTAATAGACTCACAGCGGTCAGTAAAAATTGTTTTTGTGGTGTTTTCTATATTTTTAGGAAAATAATTCAAGGTCAAGATGTAATTTAGTTCTCTCTAACTTATGGTAGTTCATTTGCTTCAATGGGTATCTATCAAGTTAGGCCAAACTTCAATTTGATCATGGCATGCTGCGAATGAGTTTTTTTTTTAAACACATGATATAAATATATAGGCTCTGTGGCACGAATACAATGCCATGCAACAAAACCGATGTTGCAAAACCGCGGCACGAATAGTGTACCATGCAACGTGCAGGGAAGAATGGCGCGGTACAGCTTATGTGCCGCTTGGTGGTCAACATGTTAACAGTAAACATGTTAAATGATGCCATAAAAATACAATAAATCAAAATTCTGGATATGGTTACAAAACACGAGGTAGCCAAAACCATACACTATAATAAACTCTAATAAAAGTTTCCTTTCCAAGATTAGTTTTTGTTCTTATTGCTCCTACTTGGGTACTAGAAATTGGAACATTGGCATACAAAATTATGGAAAATATAGCAGTTAGTCAATAATAGTATATTATGTAATAAGTTTTATAAACGTCACTTTAGTTACGAGTGTTTAATAAACGAGTGTCTAGACAAGTTTATATAATGTGTTACATACTATACTCTTTCTATGACTCAAATTTAGACATATAACATAATTTCATTAAGATTATGAATATTATGTTAGGTTAAATTATACTTGACAAACGTCAAAGTTGACTGTTGAAAACTAACTTGATTTTAGTTTTGACCGTGGCTAATAAAGCAAATACTGTTTGAACCTAACTTCACCCCATGACTAAAACGTCGTTGCCAACTTCAGCTCGTGACTAAGCGGCTCTTTAGTCACAGGTTATGAAGGTATGATTAAAAGGTCACTTAGCGACGTGTATGTTAGTATGTTAAATACCATTTTAGTTTTGTCAATTTGAAATTTATTATTTTAATCCGCGTGAATACACTAAACATCATACAATTTGTTTTCACATATAATCTCATAAGAGCATTAATTCTTTCCGGAAATTTTTTTGAGTGCGTTCCAACAACGTCGTATTAATTTGCCCGAGCGGGACGCGAGGGCAAATTAGGACGTTGTTGAATGCACGAAAAATAATTTCCGGATATGAATTGATGCTCGAATGCAGATTCGGTAAGAAAATCGTAACGATACAAGCCCTCAAAGTTAGGCTGATCT
The DNA here is from genome assembly GCA_940337035.1 of Agriotes lineatus. Classification (NCBI taxonomy): domain Eukaryota; kingdom Metazoa; phylum Arthropoda; class Insecta; order Coleoptera; family Elateridae; genus Agriotes; species Agriotes lineatus. The sequence continues at coordinate 13,341 of CALNHX010007259.1, forward strand.
ACCTACAAAAATTTCCAAGAAATTTTTTTGTTGTCTTGGATACGGCTCGTGAACTAATTTTTCTATTGGTCATTGATGAGTGTCGTACGATTTTCAGCTATAATATCCCAAGGACAGTAATAATTACGAAATAATGTTATTGCAGTTTCCGAAAGCTCGTTGCTTGGAAACAGCCCGACGCCAGAGGCAGAGAGCTGTTGCCTAAAAGCAACGTGCTTGAGTAAGTTGTAATAAAATTATAAGTATTTATCAATGGTGGAGGGATATTCGGTTAGACAATTTTTTGCCCTTGAAACTATTTATTTACATTCATTTAGTGGAAGTGCAATTATGAAAAGAATATGATATCTTAAAATACTTCATTGCGAACTGTCAAAAACTTGACGTAACATAGCAACCCGAACTGACCGCTGTACACAAAGTGATAACAATCCATGGGTAGTTTTCAATGTAAGGATAATCTAATTGGTTGATTTTGTCCACATGACTAGAAAAGAGTTAATTTCATTGGATCACTAATTTCACAAAAAATTGTCATTACAATATTTCACTTGCAATTAGTCTACTTGAAGTTTTGTAACCTTTCAGGGACACTTTGTATATAGTGAATTCTCGAATTGTGTCTGAAAGGAAAAATTGTAGAATTTAGGAAAACATTATTCTTGTCGAAAAAATAAGATTTGTATCATGAAATGTAGAGGGTTAAGTAACATTCAAGAGAGAGCTATCCGTATTTTTCATTTAAAAGCAAAATTCCAAATAAAAAAGCGCCCATATTCACCTTCTGGTTCTTGTACATCTATTATTTTAAGCCCGATTTCTCTCAGCTTCCAGTTATTCTTTAAATTCATTTTCGTATGCCCTACATTGATGATAGTTTACCTTGTTTACTTCTTCTACAGTTTGTTATCGCCTTCATAATGCCAAACATTTCTGATGTGTACTGCCTTTAATTTTGACTCAGTTTTCCATTAATTGTAATGGCATCTTTTATTAGTTTTATTAATTTTTTGCACTCTCGAGACTAAATGACCTACTTTAGGCATCATTTTGAAGGACCGAAGTGCCACTTTAAAATTTTATTTAAATAAAAGTTTAATCCCTCAGGGATTAAAAGTGGCACTTTGGTCCTTCAAAATGACATTATTTACAACATTACCTTAGTTACTTATCTACATTTCCAAAGCAATCTATTTTTTCGAATCAAATGTATACATTTTAAAACCAGCACCACTCCCGGGATCAAATGATGCACTTTTGTCCCTTGGTATGTAATATACTACATATTATTGGGATACTCAACTGTTTTGTTGCTTCGTATAATTAATCTCTTATTATACCATCATTTGCTTGCTTAAGATCAATAGACAGTGCATATTCAGGCAGCCTATGATCATAGCAACTAATCTGTACTGATTTTAGAGAGAATATTTGATCTGTAACCAACCTATTACTTTTAAAGCCGTCCTGGTACCAGTATACATGATTGAAGGTTTGTATTCAGTTTTCCAGTATTTTGTAAACAACATTCGGTCAGATATTAGTTCATTTGACAAAACAGAAGATAATACGACGAAAATGAAGAGACTGAAGACCCAGATGCCAGTGATTTGAGTTCCAGTACTGCAAATGTGGAGGTAACACATCACATGTGCATTACTCTAAATCTGGGAGAATGGACTTAGCACACCCACCGCGACATGAAATTTTTTACTTCTGAAATCATAGAAATAATTGTTTTACATACAAACGGAGGCAAAGCTAACGTAGAAATTTACCAAAGATAAATAGAATCGGGATTTTAATTTCGATCGTGGTTAATAATGATAACAATCTGAATTATCATGACTTATGATTCAGAAAATTTGGCCAGTCAGCATTACATTGCTACTATGAGCCGCAATAGGTTTAGATTGATGAAAATTGAAAGTTTGCAACATTCCCTGAAAACGAAAGGAAGAATTCACACAAATATGCTTGCGTTCACCAATCCAAATTCAGGAAATCCACCCATTACACCCGTTTCTTATGCCATCCAAGAAAAAAACCCAAAAATACTTTTGCTATTAGGAAGTAAACACTCTGTTGATGCTGTGAGCCATGAGGATTATCATAAATCACACATACACCTTTTTTATAATTATACTAACAAGCTATGAAACGATCGACAAGAAGATGGCCACTATCAGTTTTGTTTATAACATTGGACGTTGCAGGCCTCAATGAATACTCCCTTTTTATTAAACTTTCCTCACTGGAATGTAAAAAAAGTAACCGCCGTCGTTTACTCCTCCAAGAACTGAAACTTCTCTTAACATGCTGTAAACTGGTAAAATGGATAGAAGTTTTGATTCTCTTCTGTAAAACAATTACATTTTGCACAGGGACAACTCCAAAAGTGCATATTTTCTCCAATTTAACCAAATATGGATCTTACACTTTACGAAATCCCAATACTGCACATTCCTACTTTAAATATCTTGTGGCAAGTTAAATTTTGAAAGTAAAAGGTTTCATCTAGCATTTATACAACTACACAATATTGTTCTCTACTCAAACCACATCAAATTGGCTGGGAAATCGTCCTCTTATTAGTATATAATAAAACTAACTTTTTTAAATACTCGCAGTAGTCATTGTAGTCTGTCTGCGTCAGTTTCACTTGCTGCTCCAGCATTTCCAACAGAGCATCAGTGCATTCGTCACATAACGGATGGTCTATACTAGAATTTTCAGATAAAGTGTCAAACAGGGTTGCTCGGATCTGCAACATTTTGTATGCAATATTTAGCCACATTTAATCGCTGGCACTACCTTCATCTGATTACTTATTGTCTCAACTTCTCCAGTGTCCGATATTAGCATAAATCCATTAGCACCATTACCAGAGTCCGACAGGCGACACGGATGCACGAAATGGTCTAAACTCGTTGCCTGTGATTCCAAATCAACATCTGGGGTTGAATATATGGGTACTACAATAAAATATGTGATTATCCAGTGCTTTGCTGCACCATGCAAACTTACAAGTTAACTCTGCAAGGATGTGCTCCCCTAAGTAGTTAAATGTGTCGTCTAATCGAAGGGGCTGCAGGCATCGTTGGCATGCAAAGGATACAAATACTTTCTCTTCTGCCATTCTCATTGCTCATAAATTAATAAGGGAACCTTCATTTAGAGTAAGAGTATCGTTCCTTTCCACCTATTTGTTTATTACGTACTGTCAGATGGCTCACCTTCAACTAACTTCACTGACATTCCAAAGTACCAAAGTGAACGTGTTATAACCTAACTACTGAAGTTTATATACTTATTTATTATTAATTAGATGAGTTTAAAAACGTTACAAAAATTCTGTTCCAATGTATAAACCACGGTTTTCATTTAAGAATATAATTCTAAGTAAGTACTGAATATACAAAATCGTAAAATCTAAATATAAGTTCACTTGTCAACAAGTTTTTGACATTCGCATATGTTTGCTAACATACCAATAGCCGAAAAATAAAATCCCTGTTTTCACAACTAAAACCTAAATCTACCACTCCGTACAAATTGTGGTCGTACAAATTTCAACTTTGCTTCATTTTTTACATCTGACTGTAAACTCCATTTTTTAGTATGTAATTTATTTAGAAGGTATTGGAACGGCATCTGCAAATTATTTTTTTAAATCTTTTTTTTTTTGGCTGGGTTAATTTTGTGAATTAAAGGAAAATTTAAATTTTGTAATAGGAATTTATCTGCTTGATTCTAAAGTGTAGGTCACACAATTATTTGTTGCATCAAATTTGTTTGTCAAACATGTTCCGTGGCGTCAAGCATCGGTCACACGATCATTTTGTTGCATCAAATTTGTTTGTTATACACCAATGACTATGGTGTAAAGAATACAAGGAGAAAAGTTCTGCAAAATGGAGAGCGGAGCCTCAAATGAAACCAATAAGAAAGGCCCCTGTATTTTTAAAATTTAATTACCATATTTGCAATTTGCAATTCTTTACAAAGCAGTTCGGCATTCTTTCAACTTGATCAATTCACTTCCAAAAATAAACACCAAATGACAATAGAAACAGGTGTCCAAGCACCATGCGTCCACAGAATGTGTCACTGTGGTTAACTTAAACCCTCTACTTTCCGAACGACTGCGCTACTGCGCATCTCCGGGAACGTTTCACCTTGTATTCTTCACACCATGTCCAATGATGACGTATGTTGTCTCGTCATCAATCGTGTTTGTTAAACATCTCTAAAAATAGGACATGCTCTAATTTCCTTGCAACTGTTTGTATTTGTGACTATATTTAAAAATTTGATAGCTCTTCTCATTTAAAAAACCACCAACGTCGCATTATACCTTGAAAATACAAGCAGCACCAATATATTCAGTGAGAAGCATTTCAGCTAGACTTTTATAGCTTATGGTCAGTTTGTCACTCAAGTCTGGCGACGAATCATTTAACTGTTCAAAGCCTTCGACTAACTAATTTTTCATCTTGCTATCTAATAAATTACGTTGTTCACGTACCATTTTTCCAAAAATTTTAGACTTGTCAAATTGAATTTGAAAATTATTTCAAATGTGACAAATGATAACGCCAACCCTTTATTTCAAAAATGGCAATATTAGGGTAACTTTAATTTTGCCAACGTAATTCAATAGGTGGTGTTTTTTTTTAAATGAGAAGGCCTTCATTAACACTCTTTTGCCCATCCTCAAATAATTTTTAAAGCTATCGTCTTCAGATTCCAATTTCTTTGTTTACCACTCGTTATTGATCACGCTATTGTAAGCACTTATGGTAAAGCTGCCAACTATCGAAGGCCTCAATGCGTGACAATATTGTTACTCTCTCGGCGAGTGGCAAGGTTTGGGGGGGGGGGAGGGGGGGCAACAAAATATATTTTCACAGCTTCCATATGAAATTTTACTTTTAAAACTGGTTTTTCAGATGCCCACATAGCAATAGCATTTATTATAAAAAAAAACCCGACCCGTGGGTGCATTGGTCCCTGGCATGCACAGTAGATATTGTATAAGCGAGAGGTTACATGGACTACAGCTGACATTCGTGCATTTTATGGTGAATCAGCTTTTAGAATCTGTCACTCGTCAAATGTGAAATAAAACATAACAGTTTTCGCAGCAGTGTATTAGGAATATAAGAATGTGGAACTAGAGGGATGCATTTGAAATTTTTTGGGACGATTTCAATTCATTATTTGAATGCGGGACCAGTATTAATATTGCGGGACAGTTGACAGTCTCAGCTTACAGGCCCATAAAGTAAGTTTTTTTTCTATAATAACTGTCAAAGTGTTACAATGTTTGTAGACATGTAATTAAAACGCTAGGAAATTTTTATACCTCGTGTTGGTAGAACTTTTTCAAAATTATGGTTATGTGTCAATTTTGAATGTCATAGTTTCTTAATTTGAACTCTTGACAAATTTCTTTTTTTAACATGGAATCATCATCATCATCAATAAAATCGGATAAAAAAAGAAAACCAAGAAATACTTTAAATGCAAAAATGAAGCAAGCGATATTAAATTATGACATATCTGTCAAAATGACAATAATTTTTTTAGTGGAAGAAAAGAACAAAATCTATGTACCAACATTATTAAAACTAGGAACCCTGCAGGAATGCAACTTATCCCCTAGAAAGTTGACCTTGAAAATTATTATAGAAAAAAAATGTACTATACTTTCCTAGATTTTCGCAGTTTCTTATTTCAATGCTAGAACTAAACCTACTAACGAAAGGACGATGGCTTGTTTTTCCATTTTTTAACAAAAATACACATTAACGATTAACAACTCACGCTTTGAAAGCAGACCATAACCTCACTAATCACAACTGATTCAAATAGTTGACAGTTGCATACAGCAAGTTTGATGGTATGACCACCCAATTTGATAGAGTAAATCAAACATTGTTCTATGACGTCGCGGAACAAACAAATTTGATGCAACAAAATGATCGTGTGACCTGTGCTTCATACAACAATGTTTGATTTACTCTATCAAACTGGGTGGTCACACCACCAAACTTGCTGTATACAACTGTTTGAATCAGCTGTTATTAGTGAGGTTATGGTCTGCTTTCAAGGTGCGAGTTGTTAATTGTTAATGTCTATTTTTGTTAAAAATGGAAGAACAGGTCATCATGCTTTCGTTAGTAGGTGTAGGTCTAGCGTTGTATAATAAGAAACAGCAAAAATTTAGGAAAGTGTGGACCCGTAAGTGATTACAATGGCGTGATCAAGAACGAAGGGTACTTACAGAATTAAATTCTGAAGATGATGATAATGGGTGATCAAATAAATTTCACCTCTGTGATGTGGCTCCATGATGTTTATATGGAGCCACAGCACACTAGAGGTGAAATTTATTTGATCACTCGTCACAAATACAATTTCAAAAAATCTGGTGTGATATACGCACACAACTTACAGTGATCTTATAATTAGTAAAAAATTTGATTTTTAATTTTTAAGCATTTGTCAAAAATTACAAATTCTACAAAAACGGTACAAAATAGAGCGTTAGTTCAAGAGACAAATTTTCTCTAGAATTTTAAGCTGAATTCAAAAAATCTAATAATATACCGGGTGTTCTATTTAAACTAGGAGTTAATAAAAAAAAATAGGAAAGAAACAAAAGAAACCCATTTTGGACATATTCAACTGGAAAATCACCCATCTCACATCAATATACATTAAAAATGTTAAGTTTGAAAAAAAATCGTTAGAGCCGTTTTTGAAAAAATCGAAAAAAACTGGAAAATAACAAGAATAAACACCATACATGTACTTCCGGTTATGCGATTTTTTTTCAAAAGCTTGCTTTCGCATCTAGATAGTACACAAAACTTATATATGAAGTTTCAAACACCATACCTCTTTTCATTTTTGAGATATTCTGTTCACAGACAGACAAACAGACTAATGAACAAAAACATGTTTTTTGGGTTCAGGGGACTCTGAAACGTGAAGATCTGTTGAAAACTCAGTTTCGAATTTTTGGGATGAATCCAATACTTGCTTTATCGTAAAAGGAAGTAAAACTGACACACTGCGCAGAATTGTGTCAAACAGTTGCATGGAAATTAGAGCACGTCCTATTTTTAGAAATGTTTGACAACCACGGTTGGTGACGTCACAAATACATCATCGTTGGTGTAATATAAATAAAAAATTTACAATGAAAAAGAAATCCGAAATTATCATACGTACATTCAAACTGCTTTTACTCAATCTTAATGTGACAATTCCTCGTGCACGCAAAAATATTTGCGTAAAAATAATCACCTTGTTTTCCTGCAAGCTCTTTTGATTCATTGATCTGATTTGAGCTATTTAAACCATTTACATGCGTTGGTTTGATTTACAAGATTTTTAAAAATAATGACAAACTTTCCAGGTGCAAATAGTATAAATGTGGCTATTACCAATGCCTTTAGCAACACATATACGCCCACCAAACTAAAAATAGAAAAAGTTTTGCTCGTTTCTAAGTTGTCTTTCTATGAGTATGAACGAAATAAATATGACAGCCTCAGCGACAAGCAGTTTGAGGAGGAACTTAGGAACCGAGGTAGTGACTTTGATAGGCTCGCCCACTTCTATCACCTGCATAAAACTTTCGAAATACAAGTGGTAAAGCAACTTAAAGATGCAGGGATTGATGTTAAAATTGTGAATAGGTGTGTAGTTGCATAACCATTGGATAACATTCTCTCATGTGTCTGTTATTTCGATAGAATTAATTATACTGACGATTTGATCAGCTGGGCAGATGTGATAATCCCGACTGGCGGCGATGGGACATTTTTATTGGCAGCTAGTAGAATAAAAGACAACAAAAAGCCTGTGATTGGATTCAACTCGGACCCCAACAGGTCGGAAGGGCACCTGTGCCTTCCGAAGTGGTATTCGAGCAACATACCGGAAGCTATCGAGAGGTTGCGATCGGTAAAGTCGTGCAAAAGTTCTTTATGGTTAGGTACAAATTGTGTTTGCAGGGTAAATTCGACTGGTTACTTAGGAGTAGGATTAGAACAACTCTGTACGGCCAAAAAGGTGAAATAGTTCCCACACATTTACATTTATCAGACAGTAAATACGAGTTCGAAATGCCAGCGGTGGACAACGAGACAAGAATGAACGGAGGGAAGATATTGCCATTTTTAGCTTTAAATGAGGTTTGTAGCTTCTGTTACAGGCTTTGAATGTATGAAAAAGTTGTGTTTAGGTATTTATAGGAGAATGCTTATCCGCACGAGTGTCCCACTTGGAAATGTGGCTGAATAAGGCCGACCATCCTACAAACATGAAATGCTCAGGGTTGTGTGTATCCACAGGAACTGGCTCCACCTCGTGGCACCTCAGTATCAACAGGCTTCCAGTGCAAAGTGTTGCCGAACTGCTTAGGTTAATAGATTTCCAGCCCAGCGAAGGAAAAGACAGCCTGGCACCTATTCTTGCCGATATGTACAACAAGAAATTAATATTCGATCCAGGTGGGTTCTTTGTAGTTTCCCAAGGTCATCTTACCTATTTTTTTTTGGTAGATGATAAAAGACTTGGGTACACCATACGAGATCTAATATCAGCAGGCGTGTGGCCTCAACCCAAGGGAATCAAATCCAGGGGCTTCGCATCGATTATAAAGGTAAAGTCGAAATGCATTGATGCCTGTCTTGTGGTGGACGGCGGAATATCCATACCCTTCAATGATGGAAGTGTTGCTGTGCTGGAAATTAAACCTGAAGATGCGTTACTTACCGTTATTTTTAATGATTAAGTGGCGCCCATTGATTTGTTGCGATGGGAACCATGCCACGTTTTATTTATACTATCCTTATAGCTATAAAGTTTCACCTAAGAAATACTATACGCACAATGACAGCATGTGTACCTGGCTAGTTTCTAATTTTTATAAGAGGCTAAATAGGAAACTTTTATAATATTTAATAGTTATGTTATTTTTTCTTCTTTAACTTTTATTTGGACGTTACCGTCTGTATTTTTAATACAATTAATTCATTTGCTTACACTGGGTGACTGCTTGGTTTGGTGGGCCCCAAAAGTTTGTAGAAATCGGAAGAAATGTGAAAGAGTTTGGGGGTGTATCTTACCTCATGGTCAGCCAGTTTGGGTGGCCTAACCTTAGGCCCTGTAGTACCCAAATTTTAGAACAATTTTTATAGCAGGAAATAATTTCTTCTGCTTAGAGTTTGATTCAGTTACATTGAACAAAAATATGCTCACCGCACATGGTCTTTGTGTCACTAGCATTTTTACATACAATACATTTTTAAATACGTAGGGAAATTCTCAAGTGCCATTCGTAAACCACAACGACTGTTGAATTTGATTTCATTGTGCTGTCAGGTATATTTAAATTAGAAGCAACTTGTGATTTCCTCTATTGTTAACTTAAGTGATTTATTTTATTAAAATAAGCGAAAAATTTTGTATTGAACAGATTCTTAAAGATTGAAAGAATTGAATTGGGTTTATATTAATACTTAGGTTTTTGCTTGTTTGCTAAGTTCTCTAATGTGTTAAAGTGTTTGTTCCTGAACTAATTTATAAATAACATAAATTAAGTTGCAAATCCCAGATTGATTGAAACTAAAATGTTGATCCATGTAATTCATTGCTTGAATAATTGTGATTTTTATGATTGTTACGTTTCTAAAAGTTTTCTGCCATATTCAGTTGTTATAACTCTTACAAAAATATAATGATCTTTATACTTTCAGAATAATATAAGTGTGCATAATCGTGATGAACCTAAACCATTATTTTTTTACTTTTTTACTGTTTTTATCCGTGCATGCTACGTGAAAGCTATGGATACAACCAAAGAAGTATGTGTTATATAAAATCGTGTAAAAATTTAGATACTGACTGTTTAGCTCCTTTAAATTATTCTTATTAAATAGTAGCGAAATAGAGCAAATTGTCAACTACAAGTGTATAAATATGTCAAAGATTGTTAGTAATTCATTTTTAAACATATTGTACTCATTGTTGTGTGTCAAGCTAGTTAAATCAGAAGGGCAATGTTGTAGAAGTATTTTTTTTCTGATTGATGTTGCTAATTATTAAACAATCGTATTTGTGTATATAAGTGAATTTTATTGTTATTCGGATTCAACTACCAGCAAATAATTCAATAGAATGTTCGTGAATAGTTTTTATTGAAATTTCTGTGTGACATTTATAACACAAGTTCATTGTTAAGCTCTGTTTGGTTATGTTAATTTTAAACTGAAATTACAAAATTTTTATATGCATGAATACAATTATAAAATTATGAAAATAAATGTGAAATGTAGATACTGGTCAGAAATTTACAATAAAAAAATAATATATTTACTGTACTTTTTATTTATACTTAATCCGTCTGCTGTAATATACTATGAAGTGATTATGGTAAGTAAGTAATAATGGCTATTCGTTTTCCGATACCTTAGCCATTGTACAACTGATTTATATCATCATCAGGCTATCTCGATACTTGAGGATTATAGACCCTTCTCACAATTTTTTTCTATTTTTTGGTATGGATTACTCTTTTCCCACAACTGCTACCTTCTACAGTTATTGGTGTGATTTGGCTTTATGTGTTACTCTTTCCTCCACTCCTCCTCCTCTAGTCCTTCCGTCGTGAAAATTATTTTATTCCTATTTATACCATAAGATTGTGATAGTGAATTGAGATAGTGAAAGATAGCTCCAATAAGTTTAGTTAAATTTTAACCCTTATTGAGCAATTTAATTAAAGTAAAGTGTCTTAACCTGTAAGTACAAAACAGGGGATCTGGTGAAGGATAAAGATTTCTGTAAAATTGAAATAATAAATTTTATAAATAAACTGCAACACATCCGACGGAAAAGTGAGGTTAAGCTTCAAAAGTTTGGAAATTAATGCGCGGTTGCCACTTCGCACAAAATTCGAGCGGCGTTGCCAGACGTCACAACTTATTCCTAAATCACAGATTTACGAATTTATGTCGGAAAATCAAGGAAACAGTTTCCGACAAAGAGCAAACAGCGTACCTAGCAGTAAAGAAATAATAAAAAGGAAAAGACAAAGTGATAACTCCGAAAAATTCGAAAAGTGGGAATTAGAACAGATAATTTTCCAAAGAAATCCGAAAATTCCAAGGATCCCAACGAAAAGTCAACAAAAACAAACTTCCATTACTGCAAGTGTAGTAACTCAACAAGAGTAAATAAGGCAGACGATATGGAAACAGTGTTCAAAAAGTTAGAAGAAATGAAGACCGAGTTAAAACTAGAATTATCAAAGAAAAATGAAGAGCTGATGGAAGAATTCCGGAAAGTGAAGGAAGGGTGGAAAAATAACAAGAAAAATGGAAACTTGAAAGGGCAGAACTGGAACACAAAATCACGAAACTGGAAAATAAATTAGATAATATGGAAAAAGAAAAGAAAAAACTGAACATTGTAATAAAAGGCCTGCATGAACAAGATGTAAGAGAAAGTGTAGAAAATTTAATGGTAACGAAACTACAAATTCAACCGAAAATTCAGGATGTCTTTAAAGTGGGAAAAGACAAAAGCAAACAAATTGTAAGTTAAATTGAGTAGCTGGGAGGAAAAAATGAAAGTACTGAAACAGAAAAATAAATCAAGGGGCTCCAAAATAGTGATAGAAAATGACTTAACAGAAAAAGAACTGGAAGTGCAAAACAAAATAAAAAGAACAGCAACTCAAGAAAGGAAAGAAGGTGTTCGCATACGTATAGCATACCAAAAACTATATATAAACAATCAGGTTTATACATGGGACAAGGACACAGAGAAGCTTATCTTAACGGAACACCAAAGGGAGTCAAAAAACGAATAGTGACGAATACTTTGGACAGTCTCAAGGTAACAGACCAGGCAATGAAAATGGCATACGAAAGAAAACAAAAAAACAATAAAAAGAATTTAGAACATGAAAAATTAACCACAGAAATTAACAAAGTACAAAAGAAAAATTTATAATTGGTACATGGAATGTTACTGGGTTAAACTATGAAGGAGCGCTGAAACAGTTAGAAAATCAATGCAAATTATATCGAATCGATTTTTTGGCACTTCAAGAAACAAACTTAAGAAATAAAGCAGAGATTGAGTTAAAAGATTACATATTTATAAATGGAGGGGCAAAACAGAACAGATTAAGTACAGGGTTTATGATTGCAAAGACAAGAATAGAAAGCATAATAGATTTTAATGTTAAGAACGAAAGACTTAGCCACATCAGAATAAAAGGACCAATAAGGAAATTTACCATAATAAACATACACTCCCCGACCGAAGACACAGTAGAAGAAGACAGACAAATTATATGAAGAGCTAGAGCAACTTTATGATGCTATCCCAAAATATGATATTAAAATTCTAATTGGAGATTTTAATGCCAAAGTTGGCCAAGAAGAACAATATAGATCGGTTGCAGGAAGACATAGCAAGCACTTGGAAACCAATGATAATGGCCATAGGCTGATTCAATTTTCAATTAGCAAAAACCTAAGATTAATGTCAACAGTGAAGGCAAATAAAGAAATTTATAAAGGAACTTGGCTACACCCCAATGGTTCTACAGTAAATCAAATTGATCATTTATTAATTGAAGAAAAGCATCAAAGTATAATTTATGATATCAAATGCCGTAGGGGAGCAGAAATAGCATCAAACCATTACCTGGTGAAAGCAGTTATAAAAGCTAAGGTCAACCACAAACCCATAATAAACATAAAAGGTATAGAAAAATTACAATTACAGTTACATGAAAATGAAGTTAGAAACATGTATGAAAACAAAATCAACACAGAAATATCCAAACTAAGAGTAGCAGAAGATGTAGAAAAATCCTGGGTAGAAATTAAAACTGTCCTGAAACAAACAGCAAAGGAAAATTTACAAAACACAAGTCAGAAGAAAAGCCCTTGGTTTGATGAAGAATGTGTGAAGGCTCTGCAAGAGTTACAAATAACCAAACAAAAAGCAATGAGCCAAAATCAAATGCAAAGCGATGACGTTAAAACGAAGAGAAAAGACCTCAAAAAATTATATAGAAAGAAAAAAAGAAGATATTACTTGGAGCTTATAAAAGGAATAGAAGATGATTATAACAGGAGAGACATAAAAAATTTTTACAAGAAAATCTATACCAGTAAAAGGAAGTACCAAGGCAAGCAGATATTTTTGAAAAGCAAGCAAGGCGACCTTATATCTGGGGAAAAACAAATAGCACAAAGATGGAGAGAACATTATATGGAAATTACAGAGATAGAACAAGACCAAAAAGAGGCGGGAGGTGATAACCTAGAAGATGAGGTAGCTGACAATTCAGCAGAGTTGGAAAACAACAAGCCCACTTTGGAAGAGATGACAGCAATTATAAATAAGTTAAGAAATAATAAAAGCCCAGGAACTGATGAAATTCAATCAGAACTATTGAAGTATGGGGGAAAATGGCTGAATAACAATATGCTGGACCTTATAACACAGATATGGAATACATATAAAATGCCGACAGAGTGGGGAGAAGCCTTGATAGTCCCAATTCGCAAGAAAGGCAAAAAACAACTTTGCGAAAACTATAGACCAATTTCCCTACTGAATGTAGCGTACAAAATCTTGGCTACTCTATTGAACAACAGATTAAAAAATATAATAGATAAAGAGATAGGAGAATATCAATCTGGGTTTAGAGAGCAACGATCCGTGACTGACAACCTATTCACAATAAAGATTATACAAGAAAAAGCAGGATTAAAAAAATTCAAATTTATGCTTTATTTGTGGACAAGCATATGACTCAGTGAACCGAATACAGCTCATCAGGTCATTAAAAGAAATGCAGGTTCCAGAATACTTGGTTAAACTTATAAAAATGACTCTAACAAAACAGATAGCAAGGTTAGATTTAATGGGATAACATCAGATACATTTAAAATACAAAAAAGCCTGCGACAAGGAGATCCATTGTCCCCAACTCTCTTTAATATCGCTTTAGAACATATTATTAGAAACAGCAGAATATCAAGCAATAAAAATATACTTAACAGCCACAGTCAAATATTAGCATATGCGGACGATCTTACCATCTTGACAAGAACGACAGAGGATCTAAAAAACATCTTTAAAAAACCAGAGGAACGAGCAAAATTATTCGGACTAGTTATCAATGAAGACAAGACCAAATATATGATTCTAAACTCTAACCATACAAACAATGACCCACTACGTATAGTGAACAACGAACAAAGACAGTACGAGTTTGAGAGAGTTATGTCTACCACATATCTGGGAACAGAAATAAACACCAAAGGAAAAGAAACGGAAGAAATTGAGAAGAGAATGACGGTGGGCACACGTATGCACACAGTGTTAAATGTAGTGATGAATAATAAATTAGTGTCAAAATCAGTGAAAGAAAAAGTATATAAAACAATCATAAAACCATCAGTGACTTACGGTAGTGAAATATGGACTCTTACACAAGCAACGGAAGACAAACTATTAAGATGGGAACGGAAAATCTTGCAGAAAATTTATGGAGGTGTAAAAGAAGGAGATGAATGGCGAAGAAGAACAAATAAAGAAGGGTATGATATTTATAAAGATGCGAACATAATTAAAACCATTAAACAAGGAAGATTGAGATGGTTAGGTCACATAACAAGGATGAGTCAGAACAGAACATCAAAAAAAATACTTGAAATAGAACCAGAAGGAAGAAACAAGAGAGGAACACCGACAAAGAAATGGCTGGAAGCAGTAAAACAAGACAACAAATATGGGGATAGCAGACAGATGGGAGAGATTGGCAACCAACAGGATTGAATGGAGGAAAATTATAGCCACGGACCTTTAAGGCCTTTTGGGCTGAAATATATATATATATTTATACCATAAATATATTGTATAAGGAGAAGAAAAGATGAGATACTACTAAATGAGCTAAATGCTAAAATAGAATGGCAAACTTACAAAGTTTTTCGATTGCTTTTCACCGTTTATTAATTGTGTTTCCGCACTTATCGAATGATATTCCCTTTTGCCAAATGTATTTCACCTTTTATCAATTAAGTTTCCTTTTTATTAAAACAATTTCCATTTATAATCCATTCCCTGCTTTTTGCATGAAGGTTGGTCTTGAATTTTTGTTGATGCACATGAACCATATATGTATTACTATTATATTGCTAGTAGGGCCTGGGAACGGCCAAAAACATTATGGCGCCGACATAGTCTCACTCTGAGTATTACGCGCCTTGTGCGCATGCCTGAGAATTCGAACTCTGCCTTTAGAAGCGAATTTTAAACTTGACTGTGAAGTTCACTTCTCCACCGCGCGGACAACGCGCTTGCGCACAGCTCACCAAATACATCGAAGAGTTGGTTGTATGTCTCACTTACGTTGTGACCTTCAGAGATGCCAGAATAAAGTACTTCATCTAATAGTTAATGCTAACTTGTATGAGCGAAATCAAGATGTACATTGAGACTTGAATATTCCCACTTGTGCTGAGGAGGCAAGGCGGTTTGACAGGAAGCACAAAAATCGATTCCACGAGCACGTCAATCCTGAAGCCTTGCAGTGGCTGGATTTCGCCAACCAGACAAGACTTTTGAAGAGAAAAAAACCTCAAGATCTTGTGTAATACTTAAAGTGTATGTATGTGCTTGCATGTAAATAGGTACCTTGTGAACCATGTTAGAATTTTCGAGACTCATCCACTGGACTAAGTTCTCACAAATGTTTACTAGAAATATAGTGTAGCTACTAGATATTCTACTGCGAATAGTTGTAGTTTTTTGCCTTCGGGCGGTTAAAAAAAAAAAGATAAAAAGTTAATCCGGAAATCCAAACCCGAAGTTGCAGACAGCAATATTAGTAATTTAAATCAAATAAATGCAACATTTATATAACGAGCAGTATCGACCACCCAAAAGCTAGATTTATAGATTGACGTTCTGTTTACGCAACGTTACCGTCCCCGCTCTGATCACGTTTGGAGAAAGACCTTCAATTTATAAATTAACGTTCCGCAAACCTTTGCTACGTGTCGCACATGCATAGTACCAATGCATTTTTGAGGTTATTATAAGTGTAGTCACGTTATAAGTGTAAAAGTGAGGTTTTCTATAATTATTTTGAGATCATCATGAATGGGAATCATATAAACAAGTGTTTAAGAGGTATAGCTCTTGTGTGTTTAACAGCTGCGGCAATGTTGTTAACAAAAAGGAAGAGAAACAGGCGTTATAAAACCAGGCCCATATATAGAAATAGAAAAACCAGGGGGTTCTACAACACCACATTATACTTACCTACCACACATATTCAACAATTAATTTTATTCTTATTTAGGTGCCTTGTCCACGTGCTCTACTTCCATCAACTTTGAGGTTATGGTAAAATACATCAAAAATATCTGTCAGAGGCATTGCGTCAGCGATCTGTTTTACCGACACAGAGCACTACGTTGATTGGCTACTGCTAATCCCGCTTCTGCAACGTTGACGCAGAACATGAAACATGACGATGTTTTGCGCGAGAGGGGACGTAAACGGGAACGTTGCGTAAAATTATAAATGCGACAATGAAAATGGATTTGGTCATTTTGTGCGGTAGCGAAAACGGTAACGTTGCGTAAACAGAACGTCAATCTATAAATCTAGCTTAATAGCTAGAAATATTATCTCAATTTACTCCGATAAAGTGCGTAAAATTTCCTGTATGGTGTACATTGTAATCATTTTACGACTAATCAGCTCACACAACATACACTTACCATAGTCATATAATGCCTACCTATAACTTGTCTGACATAAATATTGCCATAGCTTGAAAATTAATTACGACTCGATAGTACTATTTGGTTGGGGAAAAACGAGAAACTCCTCGTTAGTACTATGGGAGCTGCTAATTACTGCAACGCAAATAAAATACTGGTTTGCTTCCTCCGGTTAGATATTGCAATATTCCAAACTAACGTGAAAGTAAACCGTAACATTGTTTGTGATAACTGATGCCCACTTGGTTTCTTTTCAACTAATAACCTTTACAACTATCACCTACAAGCATAAATCTCCGAGAGTTTAAGCGAGTTGTGAACGCTATTCATCTGAAGGATGACACATAAATATGTTTTAAAATTAAACAATCACATAATACTTTTTTAGCTTTTATTGTAAATTTTACATATTTACATATTCATACTGTTCAACAATTAAATTCATTGTTTGAATTATAAATTTTTGCCATTCATTTCTACTTTTTTAAAAACCTGTATTTTATAAACCTTTCTTTATATATTTTGTCGTTTAATTTATACTATTCACAGAAGATGTACCATGACACCTTATTCAAGTAAAATAATCGGCATAAAATTGTGGCTTTTCTTCTCGTTTCAGCTTTCTTCTCTTAGCTCTGAACATCCTGTATATCTTGCACTGTAAATCTGATTCGGAGAAAATTATATGACCAATAAGTTAAATTGTAATAATAGTTCACAAAGAGGAAAAAACGTTCAGCTTTACACTATGGAATTAATAAATAAATAACAAGAATTTATTATTTCAGCATTAACAGAATTTGGATTTAATATACAGAAGATGCTGCTTTAAGGTTTGTATATAATAGGTACTATATCTGATTAATTACAATTTCATAATCAAAATTTATAATCAATTTAAGGTCAACTACAATATAGTGCTATAAATAGCCAAAGTACTCTAGTTCATAATTTAAAATATTGATATTATTTACATAAAGGATTGCAAGAACATATAGCAGTGTTTTACAAGATTGGTTGCTTTTCTAAGTAAGTAATAACTGACATTTACAAGAGTGCAACAAATACTTGATTGCAGCAGTCTGCAATATTAGAAAATATATGCAACAGTTGTGGAATACTATTATACCTTATCACGTAGGACGTAGATATTTTGATGCTATCAAATACCTATCAGTTTATACTATCGATTTAAAGACTTTCTACCAGTGCATAATACAATAATTATTATACAAAAACGAAAGTATAATCAAAGTAACTATCATAGTTCATATAAACATAAAATAGATTCTACTCTAACGTTTACATAAGTGTTACAACGAAAATTGGCAACATTCAATTTGGCAATACAGTGGACGTTGAAAGCAAACAGGACATTTTGTAATTAGCTTACACACACTTTGGAAGGCTTTACATGCATCCAAGTCGTAGGAGATCTAAGATACGAGTTTCATTCTCTTATAATACACAATTAAAGCTTGGTAGCAAACCACACTTGATCAGTGGCAGTTCTATTTTTGATATTAAATACAGTACTAAGTGTAAAACAGCAGTTGTACAGTCTAACATAAATATAGTGAGATATTACTGGTTTTTGCCTCCACAAAATATTTAACCAAGTTTAACTATGAAAACAGTTTATGATGAAATCCTTACCCTATCAGGAATTAGAAGTTTTGTAAAAAAAATTGTGTGTTTTTATTTCTTATTTACCTTTTTCATTTGTTATAGATACTAACGTATTAAAAAAATCAAAAGTTAAGGCTTTTTAAGTGTATGGAAAATGTTGTTTTACACCAAGTATCCTTATAAGATGAAACAAAATAGTTTATGATAAAATATCGACGTTTTCCTTAAAACTAGCTATTCTACTACATATCAGTTTTAGAATATATAATAATTTTTACATAATAGCACATTAGAAAATAAATTTTGATTTTACGTACAAGAGAACAGATACTTTTTAAACATATTTTACATTATCTAATACTTACAACATGGATGGATATTTTAATAACAATACGTTATAATTCTATTTTGATATATTCACAGCAACACAGGGTTTAATAACAGTGGTCTAACTAATAATGTGTACATTGAAATCAGGAGCAAGAGGACTCAATTGCATTTCGCTATGTACTTACAGAACAATAATAAATTAGTCCAATTTTCGAGATAATATTGTTAAGTTCTATAAATGCAAACTTTTAGTAATATACATTCCCTGCATCCATGCTTTAAAAATTAATATATTAACATGTTTTATCAGTAATTCTAGATTATACTGCATATCTAATTGAGTTGAACATAAAATTTGGTTAAATATATGTAGTTCAATTAAAATATCAAATCAATTAATAAATAAACGGCAACTGTGAAGACATTAACATGGCATAATGATAGATTTCCAATATTTACTTCAATATCATCAGTCATGTTAAAAATTAAACTTGGGATTCGTTCACCAGAAAATGAAATAGCATCCGGGACTTTTAGTACGTCTTTCAGAACATGTACTCAAATTTCTGGTTGAGTATATAAATGATGTGAAATACTTCCAAACATAACTATTCTATAAATACAATATACAAGGTGAGCAGCAACAGGGCAGTTGTGACTACCCCCACCCTTTCAACTTTTCTAGGTCACGTGGCAAGAGAGAAGTATTCTGATTGGTTGAAAGTATCCAAGCCCACTAACTAATAGGGCATCCCCCACACCCACTACTACTTTACCTACCAGCTGATACTTGTTGAAATATTAATTTTTGCCAACCTACTTGCTCAACGTTCCTTATCAAAAATAGATAGGTACACCTGAGGGACCCCTGGAAGCGGTGGTTTACTATTCGATAGATGTACTGATAAGATACGATATATAAAGATAGGCATCTTGTTGATCCCATTATCGCTACGGAAGTCATTCGATACGGTTGTCTATTCTCAGCAATAGCTGGAAAGGTTTGCTACCAAGAGTAAAGGCACCTGCAAGAGTTTCAATTTCGTGGGAGGACAAGCCGAGTTTAATATAAACCAGTGGTTGAAGAAGAACCTTTACCAAATCGTAATTTATGCAACGATTGCGGAAGTTTATGTATCCACAGACAGATGAGAAAGTAGTGGTGGGGATGAGGGAGGTCTCTCCAATTATTATAGGTTTTTTCAAATCTGCTTACTTTTCCAATTTTCTGCCTGCATGGGTGTGGATATTTTTGACCAATTGGAATTCTTCTCTTGTCATACGACCAAGAAAAGTAGTAGGGGTGGGGGTAGTCCCAACTGCCCGGTTAACTACTAAGGTGCATGCAGAAAGTAAGTTCTGGTAAGGAAGAACCGCCAAGTCTGACAGAGGTTATCTGCCGACCACCTTTATTTCTAGTGTATTACCATTTACTGTTTTACACTGGTGGCTTTTGGAGGGCGCTGCGACAAAAAATTACAAAGTTTATACTGGAGTACGGGTTTTTTTTACTGAAAATCGTACGACACTCATTAATGACCAATAGAAAAATTAGTTCACGAGTCGTAACCAAGACAACAAAAATTTCTTGGAAATTTTTTGTAGGTAGACATTACTTCTTTTTAGGGTTTGTGTTGTTACGATTTTCTTACCGAATCTGCATTCGAGCATTAATTCATATCCAGAAATTATTATTCGTGCATTCCAACAACATCCTAATTTTCCCTCGCGTCCCGCTCGGGCAAATTAATATGACGTTGTTGGAATGCACTCAAAAAAATTTCCGGAAAGAATTAATGCTCTTATGATATTATATGTGAAAGTTTTTTGACGATTGTGTACTGATAACTGAATGAAGTGAAAGACATTATGGTAAGGCAATGGTGTCATTTAAAGAAGGGTTGTTCTTGACGAAAAGCATAATAACCTAAATAGTGTTGTGATACAAACAGTCACAAAAATTCGTGAACATCTTTGTTTCACATTTTTTTTAATAAAAACAGCGCCAAATCCCATAGGTACAGTCGCGGAAACACAAACCGAGACAAGTCATGTAAGACAATTTTTCACAATTTGAATATTGCAATTTTGCCTTCCTAATTGTTCATGAAATCCTATCTACCACATACCAATGAACCAAGAAGAACTTGTTGATGCAACATAAGCAACTTGGGATAGCACCAACAATGAATTCATTCAGACAATTTAATTTAGGTAAATTTTAGTGTCCCGCTTTATATTTCCGCAGCTGTACTCTAATCCTATTTGGTGGTAATGTCTTACTAGTATCCATGATATCTAGTGTTCAACATTGTTTCTTTTCGTTTTGTTCCGTTTAATTATTTTAAGTAATTGTTGCTGAAATATTTATGATTTCAATTCACGGTATAGTGCAGTGGACTACAGCAAGAAGGCGGGGTTGGAATGCTCACGTATCCAGAATAAGAAACAACAGGTTTGCAACCACTAAACGTTGTGTATATTCACAAACCTCATTATAGCAAGAAAATGAAACCAAATGATTTTAAACAAAACAGGAATAATACTGTTAAAAGAAGAAGAAGTGGATTAACATTTTGTCATTTAAAAAAGTGGTCATAATGTAGTTATGGCGACTTTTGGTATGTTGCTTGAAGATGTTTCCAACTGTTGAGCTTTTTGATGTATTCTTTGAATAAAGAATAGAATAGCGGGTGATATACAAACAAAAATTGTGTATCAATAAAAAAGAACATATTTTATACTTTTTTCTTCAATGTTCAAACTATGGTTAATATGAAAATCGTATCTACCCATATGGTTTTATAAAAAACTGAAAATTTTGTAAATTTCCACACCAAAATACCGCAGGAGTCTATAGTTATTCTTCGACTGTACCCAGCATTGGATTGGGAGAAACAACAGGCACTTCATTTGAAGATAGAAATTTTGATGTTGTTTTTAGAGTGATCACAAAAAGGCTCGATAATCAGACCAGAACTTAAACTGCCAAAAAAATTATCCAAAAGGGATAGCGTAGTCAGAGAAACGCTGCATTAGACATATTTTTGCAAACCCTTTATAAATAAGAGAAGTGATAAAGGAATAGCAAATGCGTGCTCATTCGGATAATTCTTTGTCCAGACGAAGTATACCACGAAATATATATCTAGAGCAAACATTTCGAAAAGGAGACTATGAAATAGCAGAAAAGTACAGACACACCGATTCTGATAAAAAAGCATTGTTAGTTTTTGACGAAAAAGAATAAATTAAAAGAAAAACTTTAATTGATTCTTTCACAATGATAACCCCTTGTGCTCTGACATTATTTCTAGGAATGGTCAAGCTTTCTACTACTACTAAAATAATAGTTTAAGTAAACTTGGTATTAAAAGTGAAGAAAACTGATATTTTCATAATTTCTTTGTTAAAATTGTTTTCTTTTCTTAGCTTTTACTGTTAAGTTTATTAAAAAAATGCATTCCTAGTTGGAAGCTTAATAATCAATCGTACAAATAATGCAAAAGATTGGGGACCGTCATATATAAAAAAATCTTTTAAAGGCCCTTACTTACAAGTTTTAAAAAATGTTATACTTAGTTGGAAAATTTGTGATTCGCATAGTAGATAGCATATTACAGAAACTATCAACCATTTTATTTTCAGAATCTGCTTTACCGTGTTTTGCAGTTACTTCACATTTTTTGACATTGTTGCTCTAAGTATTTATTTCATGACTTGCTTGCAGTAAAAAGCAAGAAGTAACAAAAATTACTAAGATATCTGAAAATCTATTTTTACTCTGATTAGTATAGATTACAGATACCAGATTTTGTAGTCACTCACTATATGAAAGAGCTGCATCTCCTGAATAAGTATAACAGAGGTAACTCGCTCTATACAATACATCTATGTTGGAATCAGTTGTTCATAACCCCTTTGTGATAATTTAAACATATGTGTATTATCTCAATCATAAATATAATATATTTAGTGCAAGAGTGAACAAGTATAAGGTGAAGATGTAGGAAAAAAGCATTCATTAGAAAACAATCCACTGATCTGGTCTTTTTGTAAAATGTTAATTTGCTATATTACAAAGTATGCCGTTTACCTCCGATAGCTGAGGATGAAGGGGAATTTGTTGCTAATTATGTACAATATTTGTTGTGTTTCAATTGTTATTTACAGACAAATGCATAATGCAACATTTTCAGTTTTAAGAAAGTGTATAGCTTACTTACTAACCTTGCAGCTGATTTCAATGACGTTTTAAAAAGATATACTTATAGCTATGAGTATATATGCAAATATCTATTTACTTTCTACATAGTTATATGCATAGGTACTTTAATGGCGGGAATCTGTTTAAGCTTTATGGTCCCTATTTTTGCTAGATATTTCGCACATACAATTTCTTAGTAAATACTATACCTCATTTTTATGTTATTGTATAGCAGCTGGCATTATTCTACGATAATGCCTTACAAAATTCGCATAACGATAAAATAGGTACATACAAACATTGGAAGAAATTTTGTAACTCCTTAGAAACAGTTCAAAATAATACTGAATAAATTACTCATACCACATCTAAAACAGATTTATAAATAAATAAATAAATAAATTAGAAAAATACGTACTCTATATATAACATCTTACTTATTGTCGCTATCAAACAAATGCAAAATAACCTGACTAGAACTTCAGACCCAAACCACTGCAGAAAATGAAACTGTTCACTGGAAGATCTTAAAAGTATCGAAATGTTCAATGCGTTAGGTACCATATGAAGTCTACCTTCTAAAAAAACTAAAGAAGCCTTTACCTTTCTCAGGAGGGGGTGCCATCAGCATTGGAACTTGATTTTTGTGAGTGATACGTACCTAAAAAAACAAAATAAAACTGTGCAATTGTGAAGTGTAAATTGGGTGTTTTGCAATAGTAAGTAGTAAAAATTTACCGTAGTCGGCGGTTGCATCCAAGGTTCTCCATCAATTTGCATAGGAAAAGTCTTCTTAGTTTTGATGACTACTGACGAACACTGTGCTAACCGACGGCCACTAGCTCTAAGACCTGTCCTAACTTGGCCCATGTGCAAGCAGTTTTCTAACCCGATCACTTCTATCAGACCATCTCCAATATCTGAAAACCAGGTAAGCAAAAACGGTTTGATGCTAGTTTCAGTAAGTACCTTGAATAGCAACACTAAGATCTACTGAGTTAAAACTGCTGGTGCTCAGCTCCTTTTGCTTTTTTTTCCGCTTTTTACTTCTGCGCCGGGACCCTGATAGGTGTTCTCCCCATAAATTCGATCCACCATGCGTATACGGGATATTTAATAACGCTATGCCCTGAAGAGGCGCTCCATTTGCTAGATCTAGAGATACATCGTCGCACTAAAAAATGAGACAATGCTTTGTAATTGCTTTTATAATTTAGTTTTATAATTATGTCAAGGGCTCTGGAATAGAACAAGAAATATTTAGAGTTTATTAGTGTAATTTATCATCTTTTAGTTGAAATTTTAGTTATTGCCTGCAAGTTGTTCAAGTGGCTAGGAAAAATCTTGAGACCTTTTAGTGGTCAATTCTGTAGTAGGTGTCTCCTAACAATTGCAATAACGTGGGAGGTAAAATTTCTTCAGTCATTTAAGATTATGTAGATATGAAAATTAAATTTTTTCTAAACAATATATATTCGGCTTATATAAGCCTTCTTCAGTGTTTTACAATTTGAGTTTACATTTTTAATTTTAATTAATTTTAATCTGGAAATAAAGATATTTTGGTTAGGTTTTTAAGTTAAAAATAATTGTGAGTGTTAAATTATCTTACCAGTTCGAAACATTACTATTAGTTAATAGTCGGTATTTGAAATTTAAAAATTAACATCTTATTATTGTATTTATACATCTGAAATAAAAGTTTTTGTGTTTAGGTAATGTTTCGAACTGGTAAGATAATTTAACACTCACAATTATTTTTAACTTAAAAACCTAACCAAAATATCTTTATTTCCAGATTAAAATTAATTAAAATTAAAAATGTAAACTCAAATTGTAAAACACTGAAGAAGGCTTATATAAGCCGAATATATATTGTTTAGAAAAAATTTAATTTTCATATCTACATAATCTTAAATGACTGAAGAAATTTTACCTCCCACGTTTTCAATTCATAATCCAGTCGTAAACAAAACTACAACAATTGCAATAACAATTTGGTTGATTGTATATGAAATTTATTCACAGTGACTTATACAACTACACAGGAACAGATCCCAGTAACGGCTAAAATGTATTATATACTCGTATTGCTTTCTAGTACGTAGAAATGACTGGAGATGGGTGAACAATGTATGGGATAGAAATCAATCATTAGTTATTACTTATTAGATTACAAACATGATCAGACACAAGAAATCAATACCAGAATTGGAATGACCAAGACCACTTTCTTCAAAATGAGGCAACTGTACAGCAACCGTAACTGGAATCTACAACTCAGACTCCGACTGATCAAATGTTATGTAAACCCCATATTACTATATGGGTTAGAAGCCTGGACTATCAGTAAGATCACTATGAAAAAACAGGAATCCTTTGAAATGTGAATTTATCGACGAGTAATGAAGATACCCTAGACACAAAGGGTCACTAATGAGAAAGTTTGAAGACGGGTTAATAAAGGGAGGGAATTACTAACTACAATTAAAACCAGAAACTAAAATATCTTGGCCATGTGATGCACGGAGAAAGATATAACATGCTACAGCTGATAATGGAAGGAAAAATTGAAGGAAAACGACCACCAGGAAGAAAACGCACCTCCTGGCTAAGGAACTTAAGAGAGTGGTTTGGATGTACATCTCTGGAACTATTCAGAGCTGCAGTGTCAAAAACTAGAATAGCCATAATGATAGCCAACCTCCGAAACGAGACGGCACCTTAAGAAGAAAAAATGGAATAGAAAGAAACAGTAACAAAAAAAGACAAAAAGTAGAAAATTAAAGATTAAAGTTTTTGAAAATAGGATAAAACACAGGAGGAAAACTGAAGATTTAGGTCAATCAAAAAAAGGTCTAATTATATCCAAATTCAACCGACAGAAATAAAATACAAGGTTATCTAAAATGGCTGGGCCATTTAATAAAATGAAACAAAAGATATCTTCTTCTTCTTCTTCCTTCAGCTCTACAACCCTGGATGGGTCTTGACCTGTTCTATTATTTTCTTCCATTCCTTTCTTTTCCCCGTTACTCTCCACCAGTATCTTACCCCCATTATTCTTAGATCGTTTAGGACACAGTCATACCACCTCTTTTTTTGGTCATCTAGCTAGCCTTTTTCCTGCCGGTTTCCACTGTGTTATTACTCGGGTTCTCCTTTCTTCATTCATTCACCTTATGTGTCCTAGCCATGCTATTCTTTGGGCTTTGATGTGCCTTACTATGTCTTTACCTTCTATAATATTATTCAGTTTGTGGTTCATTTTGATTCTATATGTTCCGTCCTCGTTTCTGGATGGCCCATATATTCTTCTCAATATTTTTCTTCACACATTCTTAACTGTTCTTCTATTTTCCCTGTGGTTGGCCATGTTTCACAACCGTATGTGATGACTGGCTTTATCATACTTTGGTAGATCCTTAGTTTGCTCTTCTTGCTTAGACACTTTGAAGTCATTATACTCTTATTAGCATAGTAGCTCCTCATACCGGCTTTAATTCTTCTCTGGATCTCTTGTGTCACATCGTTGTTACTATTCACCTGCGAACCTAAGTATATAAATTCACGGACATGTTCAAAACTATATTCGTTTTTTTCCAGATCTTGTAACTGTATGTTTGTCCGCGTTGTCACTATCATGTATTTTGTCTTCTGCACATTTACCTTAAGACCCATTTTCTTGGCTTCGTTTTCCATTGCTAGAAACACACTTTTCAGCTCGTTCTTGCTTCTACTTACTATTACGATGTCGTCTGCGTAATCATTTATTTGTGTCATTTTGCTACATATGCTTTTTGAGACGTCAATATTTCTGATTATTTTCTCTAATGTTAGGTTAAATAGCAAGGCAGACAACACATCTCCTTGCCTTACTCCGCCATTTATATTAAAGGCATTTGTCTCGTTTCCATGTATTATTACTTTGGCCTAGGAGTCATTTAGTGTCATTTCAACTAATTTTATAAGCTTATGTGGGATTCCTAGTTCCCGTAATACATTATACATTCTCTTTCTATTTATCTTATCAAAGACCTGTCTAAAATCTATAAATAAATTGTGTATTTCAATGTTGTATTCAATCGCCTTTTCATATATTTGTCTGATTTGATGTATAGCATCGGTTGTTGATTGATTTCTTCTAAAGCCGCTTTGTATTTCTTCACCATATGTCTCCAGTCTTTTATATAGTAGGCACGATAATATTTTATAGACTACGTTTAAGAGTGTTATACCACGGTAATTTTTGCACTCCCCTTTGCTTCCTTTTTTGTGGATAAGCACAATTTGCCCTAATTCCATTCTTTTGGCATTTGTTCTTCAAGCCATATTCGCTTGATGAGTTCGTGTATCCTTTACCATAGTGCTTCTCTTCCTAATTTCACTAGTTCGCCCGTTATTTCGTCGCAACCTGGGGCTTTACTGCTTTTTATTTTGCTAATTACTTCCTCAATTTCATCTATTTCCGGTTCCGCTGTGAGGTAGTCTACTTGCTGAATTTCTTCCTCTTCAGTCACATTTAGGAGGTCTTCAAAGTGTTCTTTCCATCTGTTCAAAATTTCCTGTTCTTCATATAGTGTATTGCCTTCTTTGTCTTTACAAGTTATCATCCGTGGGTGGAAAGAATGAGATCGGGTTTTAATATCGTGGTAGAATTTTCTTGTATGGTTTCTTCTTCTATGTGCCTCTATTTCTTCCTCTCTGGAACTATTCAAAGCTGCAGTGTCAAAAACTAGAATAGCCACAATGATAGCCAATCTCCAAAAGGAGACGGCACCTTAAGAAGACAGAAGGGAATAGAAAGAAACAATAACAAAAAAAGACAAAAAGTAGAAAATTAAAGATTAAAGTTTTTGAAAATAGGATAAAACACTGGAGGAAAACTGAAGATTTAGGTCGATCAGAAAAAGGACTAATTATATCCAAATTCAACCGACAGGAATAAAATACAAGTTTAACTGAAATGGCTGAGCCATGTAATAAAATGAAACAAAAGATTTGAGAAAAATAAAAATACAGGGACCCACAAAGACAAGAAGGTTAGCAGAAGCAACAGAAAGGTGAGTGAAACAATAAAGCAGGTTAAAAGAAGACAGAAACTACTAAACAAAATTTTAGAAAAATAACTACGGTCAAGGTAATTCAACAAATCCTTACAAGGAACAAGTAGATATTCTTAAGAAGTAAGTAAGTATCAATTCCCTAATATTTTATAAGAAAATCATACTAATGTCATACTAATTCAGCATTTTTGTAAAATGGTTACCAGGACTATTCAATATACAATTTAAATCAAAATTAAAAGAGATTAATGGCAGTTTATATTTTAATATATAGTTATATGCAAAGTACTCTGTTCAGTATCTGAAAAAAGTATTTGATTACAAAATATGCAAGCATTACTTTGTAGAAGTTCTTTGAATCTTGTGCATACACATAACTATTCTGCAGCTCTCTTTAAGGTGCAGAAAGTGTATCTTGTAATCAATCAAAAATTCAAGTATATGGTAGTAAACGATGTGTTTTGACTAGGTACCATTTTGGTTTGGTAGGTTTCTATCAATCGAAATTTGACAGTTGAGTTGCCACAAAAGGGACCACATTCTATTCATAAATAATTGCCAAAGTACCAATAAATAGTACCTAACAGGAGTTTCCCTCTTACTCATTAAGTTAGGAAGTTTGATCGAAAGTCAGAAACCATCAAAGTGTGAATCCCACCAATAAATGAAAATAATGCAATATATGTCACTTATAAATGTGGGGACAAGCTAAATGCATATTTTATATGTACAAAACATGTGGTTGCAGAAGCACATAAAAGTTCTTTGAAATGTGGCAAAATAGGACAAAAAAGCAGGCCAATGCGTGGAATGTATGTGTCTAGAAATTTTGAAAAAGTTTAAAGTACAGATCATTGAAAAGCAGATCGTCAGAAAATAGCAGATGCGTTTATGTGATAAAATAGTATTATTTACCTTTCTTTCCCCCACCTTGTATATGTATCTACCAGACTCAACTACTTTTTACCTGTATAAGCATATATGCAATCAACTTTGCAGTGTTGAGTCAATCAACATTAAATTTTTCGTTAAGAGGACACTTACTTAGAATGTGATAAAAATATACGATTAGTAACTTTATATAAAAGAATAAAATTAGCAAATAATTGGTACAGTTTTTTGCGTTACTCTTTATAGAATATCATTCAATTTACAGTTAATACAGTTAACTAATGAATAACAAAAAAAAATTATCAAGCTTTCCAATGTGAACAAATAGAAACAAGTAATCAATACGAGCTGTTAACAAATGCTACTATACGAGATTCCAATGACAGCATTCCAACTACAATAAAAATCCTAAAATGACAATAACGTGATGAAATAAATAAGTAGTTGAAGATGACCAGTACAGAATCAGTAGAGCTTCTAAATCTCTTTTTCATAGATTTAGGACCAGCAGAAAATAATACGGAAGTATACAAAATAACAAGATTATAAAATAAAGTTATACAAATAGAACCTCCCCGAACCAATAAAAACAGTATAGTTCAGTGCATGAGATGCCAACAATATGGCTACCCAAAATTATACTGCTTTGAATTTTACCTACATTTGCATAAAATGAGGAGGTCTTGTATGTTTACAAGTGCATGCAGTATTTATTTTTATTTTTAAATCTAGTCAGTTTCAAACAAAATTAAAAGAACAATCATATGAATGAATGGTCGCAGTTGAAATAGCAACAGGTTACTATGAGTGAATCATATTTACTTTAGAATGTAAATTAAAATCAGGCTGAAGGTTGAATTGCTATTAGTTGTGAATATATAATAATTTCAATGTTATACACAGTGGCAAAATATCTTTCCCGGTGATAATATTTGATATAATAATCTATCAAATTAATATCATTCAAAAAAGAAGTTAATTTTGAAAGTCAACCTGAGTTATATTGTTCATTCGTATCATTCATTTAACGTAAAATCAGTGAATGAGTGATTGTTCTTGGACCAATAAAATGTTTCTCTTGTGAGAATAGAAATATTTTGAAGAAGTTCTACAACAAGCTTCTGGAGCAGAACCAACCAGTAAGACAACCACAGCGGAGTAGTTTAAAGTCAGGTAGGTACCTCTGAAAATACGGCAAAAGTCAGTGAATGTTTTATTGAGATTTCAGTGTGTGTTTTTATTGAGTTTTATTTGAGCTAATTTAGAAAGAACTGTCAATTTAGAGTTTAATAACTGTTGGCCAAAAAATCATACATGTTTGTACCAGTATGGCTACCCACATAACCATCCGAGCGGTATGGCAATTATATTTTTGGATAATTGGCGTTTAAATGAAGTAGTAAACAACAATTGAAGCTTGGTGCTATTATTATTTTTGCCACAAAAAAACTACCAGTTTGACCTAGCATGGCGGCCCCCTATACCTTTCGTATCAGTATGGCACATACTTTCCGTATGAGATTCAGAGACCTTGTCTATCGATTACAACAAAAATGAACCTTGCCGCTTTAAAAAATATATTTAATTTTATTAACAGTTTTCAAAAGCCGCCGTTAATATTTGTAACCGCAGTTCGGCTGCCATACTTGCATTTTTCACACTTACTTGGGCAATATAAAAAAAGGTTTACTACCTACCGAGCTTGCCGCTGTGACTAGTAATTTAAGTGCTATGGGCTCTTGGTCTATACATTTCATATGATTTATTAAACAGTAATTAATGGAAGTAAATTCATTTTATAACCGAAGGTAAGTCAATTTACTATATTGATATAACATGAATATAATTTATCATATACACCAAAAGCAGGGTATATTACAGACTTTATAACACTACAGTTTAAAAAACTAAAGAAACTCCAGAAATGTCTGCTTTATGCGAAGGAAATAATATTGCCAACCGCCAGCTTTTATCATATTGTGTCCTGAGTCTGCTAGATTTTAGGTAACAAATGGTATTTCTTCAACATATAGTCATATTTCATCCAGCTATGACCTTACGTTTCTCTTCTTCTTCTTCTTCAGTAGCCTCTCTTGGCCCACTCCTAAACATAGGTACCGTAAGACGGGGCTATTTTTTGAATTTTGCACCATACCAATGAATTCTGATGTCAGGTTGCTTCGTGCACGTAACCACAGCTAGAAAACAAAATTCACTAACAAATGTTTACATTTGGTGACATTAATTTAATTTAGTTTGTGCCCCAATTAAAGGTCTAGGTCAAGGTAAGTTTTTGTTATTTTTGAATGTTTCAAAAAGTCTCCCCTCTAGTGAGGTGATTATATAATTTATGAAATTTCTTTATCTGAAGTTATCATTGAACTCAATACTACGTAACTGGAAAGGCCCCGCGTGCTTTGACGAAACGAACAGCTGTGTGCCAGGGGCAACAGAGAGAGAAAGGACGACGTTTAGTATTGGTTTCTTTGTTCGCCTCGAAAGCTTAAACGTTGTTTTTTATGGGATTTATTTACCTGTGCCGTTTTACCTCTGATAAATTTCGTTTTTATTTGTGTATTCCTATTAAGAGTGTAAATTAAAGTGTTTTGTGGTGATAAAGTTATTAAGACAAATATATTGTATTGTTCTACTTTAATTGTGGTCAATAATAATGGTTCTAAACTGTGTGGCCTATGGGTGTAATGTGGTACACGACGCAAGGAGCAAAATTTCTTTTCACGCGTAAGTTTTATTAAAATCTTCAATTATAAAATCAAAAAGTAGCCACGCTAGCGCAATATATACTTTTATTTTAATATATATTTTTTAATTTGCTCTTGTTTGAGGTTAAGGAAAAGGCTGAGAAAAAAGAAAACTTTAAGATAACTTGTTTAATATTTGCTTTTTGTTGTTACCTACTTGAATAAAAAAAGGTAAAAAAAAACATTATTTTAGATTCCCTTTTAAGCGGCCAGAGATTCTGAAACTTTGGATTGCTGCAGTACGAAGGGAAAACTGGTATCCCTCAAAGACCAGTAAGCTCTGCATTTTGTTGCAACGGATTACCTCATTAAACCAGGATGCACAGCAAAAATTCTTAAACCGGATGCAGTTCCTAGTGTGTTTGAGTTTCCCAAACACCTAGTAAAAAAGGTCCCTCTACCCCGGAGAACGTTTGCAGTAGGTTTTATGTTAACTATGGAAAGTACACTTGCTTTGGCCAAAGATCTGTTTAGTTTAACCGAAAACCCGCGCAATTATTTCCTATCTTATAAGTGTTCTCAAGATCATTTGGAACTGTTTTTTTACTGTATTAGTTCCCGTGGAGGGTGGAATAACAATCCTAACTCCCTACAAGTGAAGTGGTCCTTAAGACAATTATTATTTAGGAATTCTGTGTCGTCAAGCGTAAATGCAAATTGTGCCAATTTTAATACATATTGCACTCCGACATTTGAATTTCGCTCTGCAGGTAGGAGAAAAATTGAAGTAAGTAATGACAGTCAAGACATACAAGAAGTTAATTCTTTGGTAAAGTGTTTGGCAAATAGAAATTTGACAGATTTCCAAGAGAATGTAATTTTTTATATTTCAGGTTATATAGTTCGAAATTTAATAAATCTGTCAACATGTACTCACTGCAATGACATTTTACTTTATAATAATAAACCTTGTAATGATGATCATTCTTACGTTTCCTCAGGTGACAGTTTTAAGAAATTTACTAATTCTGTGACTCGTGGTGGTCTGATTTATTCGTCTAGTGTTGTATTTAAAATAATCAGTTTCGTGGAAAAACAATTCAGATACTTAATAGACCAAGGAGGATTGTTAAAAAATAAAAATTTAAATGTAAAAAGTGTATTAATAAACACAGCAATTAACCATTTTGCAAATATTATTCACATTTTTGAACCCAAACATCCTGTGGTACAAGAATTTCGGTCCGAAGAATGTCATGAATTTCAGTTAATTAGAAAAATTATCCAACTTTTTATAAAATGCAGAATGCCTCATCACTCAAAGTTAGTGAACTTACAGTTACACGGTAAAGAGACTTCAATTAGACACAACATGACTAAAATAGTATTATTCAAAAACTGTTGACTCATATAAAATTGTACATGGGAGGGAAATAAGGTTTTGGTATTTATTTTTTAAATTA
The DNA here is from genome assembly GCA_940337035.1 of Agriotes lineatus. NCBI lineage: Eukaryota > Metazoa > Arthropoda > Insecta > Coleoptera > Elateridae > Agriotes > Agriotes lineatus. The sequence goes on from CALNHX010007259.1 coordinate 46,473, forward strand.
ATGGTTTTATATTGTCGGATGTAGAAAATTCTTTGTATGCAACATTTGTGTAAAGCACCTTTTTTCACTCGTGATTGTTTCTTACATCAAAATTTACATTCGTAATAAAGGTTCACTTTACACACATGTTACATACAAATATTATATAGAATGTTGTTTAAATAACTATTGTCTGTTGTTTTAATTTCTGATTGTTTCCTTAATTTATTCATTACTAATGATGTTATGTGTTAAATTTGTAAAATAATGCTTCTTGGAAATAAATAAGAATGAATAACCCGAGATGCGTTTTATTTTCTCATTTAACTCTACAGTAATGCAAACATTTAACATTTTTATTCCTATATTGGCTTAAATATTGATTAATATATCCCAGCCTGTTATTATATATTAAAATAAAACCTTTATTTTAATTAATTTGCCAAAAAAAAATATTTTAAACTAAGCGCGGCCCAATTGACGTATTTAGCCGAATGAGTGAGAGAGAGACAGCGATACTAAACAACTGCGGGTTGCATAATTCAGCCATTTGCCTCAGGCCTTTGCCATTGCACGTCCTTTCCAGTTACGTAGTATTGAGTTCAATGGAAGTTATTTAGTACATAACCTCAACAACAAATTCCTTTGTTTATTTTTTTTTTACATTTGATAATAACGTGTGGAGCAGCTAAATTATATCAAAACTAACATTTGTGGGGTAATTTGGAATGCCTGAAAATGCCCTCAAAGACCCGTTATCTCTCGAGGCCGCCACACTTTTGTTGAGTTATTTTATTTATTATACGGCCACATTTTTATTATTGTTTTTTATGCAATATTATACCGGGTGACAATAAATGGTTGTGATTTTTTTTCTTAGGTTGGTACTGTTTATGTTGGTGGCACTGTAAGTTTGTGTCAAAACTGACGCAAAACCTAACCTGCTAACCTCAAATTTGACATAGACTTACAATGCTACCAACATAAACAGTGCCAACATAAGAAAAAAAATGACAACCATTTATGTTCACCTGGTATTTGTGTTCCTATTATTTTAAATAGATTATTACCAAGTTATTATGCATAGTTTTACTTTCTTTTAATTGTTTGAAATACTATATTATTAGACATATTTTTAATTTTGTTTAAAACAGCCTCTTGTTGCTTTTCAAGATTTATTCTTATATTTTCATAAATAAAGAACGAATGTAAATAAAAACGGTTTTCTTTATATAAAATGCTATAATAAAAACTTTTTATGCCTGTAGAAAGGCTTGCATAACAGAATTGCTTAAGTTTTTTAATATTAATTGTAATTATATTGCTGCCTATTTGGGATAAATATGGTTTGGAACATATTTTAATGATAAAATTCAGATCGTTCCAAAAAGGCAACATTGCTGTATAATTTGTAACATAAAAAATTTGTAAATAAACAATCAGAAAAATATTTTTTTGTTACATGACCATTATGTAAGTGTCCCGAAATATATTTTCTTACTAATGCTATTTATTGTTTCTTACCAAAAAATTTACCGCAAAATTAAAAAAGAAAAACTACTAAAATCGTTCCAAATAGCCCCGTCTTACGGCACTCCTCTCCACGCTTTTTCTAGTCACATCTTTTCAGTGCCAACTGGTGCCAGTTTCTGCCAACCGTTTCTTTTATATCGTCTATCTAACGTCTACGTTGACGCCCCTCTCTTTTCTTGTGTGTTCACGGTCTCCACTACACGATGCGTTTCTTCCACCTATCATTTTCTTGTCTTGTTATGTGTTCCACCCAATTCCATTTCAAATTCACAATATGTTGTATTACATCTTCTACATTTGTTCTTCTTTGTACTTCTTCGTTTACACAATTAAAAAACTAATTGGGACTTAGTACAGACAAATAATACAAGATAGAATAAACTTATCAATAAGACTTCAAGAAGATCTGGACATACATATAGAATCCACCAATTTAATCAATCTACTCCAGTAGATTGCCAAAGAAGCTACTCCAAATAGTATTCCTCAAATAACCAATCATTATACCAGTGGAAATAAAAAAAGTGTGGTTGAAAAGAGAAGGCCCAGATTCATATGGCAAAGAACTCATAAACCAGAGAGCAGAAGAACATATTTTATTTATTTTATTTTTATTTTTATTTTATTTTGGTATTCAGACAATAGCCGTTAGGCCAATTATAGGTGTCACTGTACATTTTACATTTTATGGGGACTTCCAACCCCACTAATGACTGTCGCGATGTTATTATGACATCCAGGACCAACTATTTCCGTGACAGCCGTATCACGAGGCGCTAAGTAATACCAACTAAGTAATAAACAAAAATCAAAACTCAAAGCAATAAAGACAGAATTCTTCGAAAAATATTTCTCTAGCCTTACAAGGCAGGATACTGCGTTTGGTGTCCCACCAATATTCAAATTTACAACACCTTCAGAACCACGGGCGAAAAGCCACAAGGAGAAAGCTGATCTATGCACAGAATATCTTTCAAAAATGTTCTCATGTAATAACAATTAAAATCTAGGCATATAAGAAGAGCTATCTATACTCATCCATGTGGAAGAACCTCTGAAAGTAGGTATTTACATTAAGGGCCGGTTGCAGAAAGCAATGTTAAGTCTGGTGTTAGCTAACGTTGCGTCAAAGTGAACAAAAACGCATCAAATTTGATTTACTAATGTATTAGTTACCATAAACATTTGAGATTTGATTCGTTTTTGTTCACTTTGACGTCGCGTTAGCTAACACCAGACTTAACGTTGCTTTCTGCAACCGGCCCTAAGAGAAATACAAGAAGAAGTAAAAAATTAAAACCCAAAGAAGGTACGTAAATCAGAATGCTGATGGAATTACCATTAACGTCCAATGAACGAAGTTGCTGTTACAGATTTTTCTGTTTTTCTCGAAAAAGGTTTATTCTATCAAAAAAATAAAAGATACATCTTTTGTATAGTTTCAATGGATGAAGCTAAAAAACTTGTCATATTGGCAAAAAAAAACATGGTGTACCAGATTTTTTTAAAATAAGGCAACTGGGTGGCCCCGATGCAAGCCACTGGTGAAAATAAAATAAATTTATTTTGACCGAACAACGCCACTTTATGAAATACTAACCTACACCAAATTCAATTAGAATACCTATAGGCGTTTTCCAGATTAAAAGAAAAAAAAATGTTTAAACTTTAACATCCTGTATCTTGAAAACGAAGCCGTTTAGGTCCCATGTTTGTAAGCACTTTTTTGTTTATTTCGTGCTGGAGAACACATCCCTAAAATGGTGTCGTGCAATTCTAAAACACCCTGTATAATGCTATAATAAGACTAGGGTATAGGCCATCATAACTGAATATTGCACAAATAATAATTTTACCTAAACCTGGGAAACATTCAATGCATGTTTCATCATACCACCCAATTAGTTTATTACCAAAAACCAGAATTGTTTGTTAAAATTAAAAGATTTCTTTCTCCAGGTCTCCACCTGATGAGACCATATCTGAGTACATCTCAACAAGAGAAGTACTGATAGAAATAAACTGAGTTATTACTTCTTTATGGAAGCTATAAAGGTAATACTTTATACATATAATCTCAAGAAGACAATCTCCAGAAGCTTAAAAATTATTGTAGGAAACGCATATCCCGCTATAGTACGTATGTATATACTGGGTATTTTTGATTTTATTTCTGAAAAGTACTAATGGCAAGTTTTCATAGCATTTTTAAAAATGATTCTGGTGTGCTTTTGTATTGTCTTCATATGTGTGTTTTATGTACAAGTTATACAAATTCTACTATACAAGAATCAACAATAAAAACTGAGATTTTCTACAATGTAGATTATGTGACTTCTTATTTTATTCCTTTGCCCTTCATTCAAGCTACTTACAACTATTTCCACATGTTCATGAAGATTTTTGCACGATGCAGCAAACTGTTCTGAGGTAGCATATTCAAAGTACCACAGTTTGTTCTTCATGCGACTGTTGAACTTTTCAGGGTTTTTCTCTCTTTCTAAGTGAAATTTTACACAAATTGCGGCATCCTAAATGAAATAAAAACATAAATCGGATTACAAAAGCTTTCAATCAGGTCACGTTGGTATACAGGAAACCATATAAGTTTTTCCCAGATACCAATACTGTCCCAACTGAAAATTGACACCCTTTACAGTACTTACTACACCGATAGAAAAATAATTATTGATGATATTGTATGGAATTCTGGAATCGGCCTGAGTGGAATTGGGTTCTGCGGGTTCTGAATCCGACAGCTCTATGAGCCACCTGTCTAACATCACAGGGGTAGCTCTGGCAATTTTATGCAGTAACTTATGCACCGATTCTCCTTCATAGCCTCCTCCCCATCGCAAACATCTCGCCAGGTCGTTACCTGTTCCTAAAGGAATCACTGTAACTGCCGGTTGGCACTCCAGCTCAACTTTATCTGAAATACAAATTTTAGTATTGCAGTTGCAAACGCATTAAATTGCTACTAACCCATGGTCTCTAAAACCCATCCTACAGTTCCATCTCCACCACAACAAACCACTTTGAAGTTGGGTACATCTTTGAACATGGTGAGGCCCTGCATAGGCCCTCCCGTGGCTAGATTGTGCACCTGCCGTGGGTTGAGAATGTACTGAAACTTTCTTAGGATGCGGGATCCCTGCCTGCCTCCCGACTTAGGATTTATGAAGACCAGCACAGGGATTGTGTTGGCAGATGGAGTCACTTGAAATGACATTGGAGGTTGTTTTGCTACACTGGGTGGAAAAGAACCCTAAAATACAGGGGTAATTGATCGAGTGCATTATTAATAGAGGAAAAGTTTACCGAATTGCAGTCATGGCCGTATTTGGATCCACGCTTCTGTAGCGATCTCTGCCGGTCGAGAACTATGGGACAGATAGCAGTGGGAGGTAAGATATGAACTGCGTGTTCGCCTAAACCACACTCGGCTTTTATGTGCGAAACGCATTTGTTGTGTAGCTGGGTGATAAAGTTCCAGAATTAATAAATATTAAAATAGCATAGTATTGAATATGTAACAAAATTATTTATTAGATTGAAGCTATACAAAAATTTTTGAACTGAGAAGAGTAGAAAATGTGTTATTATTTTGTATTTGAAATTTTATGTAAAACTTCATTTCCTTTAATGAAATAATTTCTGAAACATCTTAGTGGTGTTCTACTGATAAATATTAACAACAGTATGAATTTTTAAATAAAACTTGCAAAAAATATGATAACCCAAAATAGATAAACACTTTACACATGATGAAGATCAGCTAATAACATATGAAGCAGTTGAAGGACAAGTAGAAAACATAATCAGCTGCTTAGTACCTATACTTATGCACAGAACATAAATATGCCACATAATACCGAAGAGTCGAAAGGAATATGGAGCTAAATATGGATCACAAACTCTTACCTGCAGAAATCAAGTGAAAGAAGCTAGTGAGACTTCAAGCAAAAAAAAAAAACACTAAAAATTGATAACGTAAGGAAACATGCTAAAAGAAAATAGAAAAAACTGAGCACAAGGTAGAGGATGAGTAAAATATATTAAAAGAGTAATAACAAAGGCAACCAAAGAAGTTAATAAAAAAAAATTTATGATAAAATTATGTTGTCAAGCAGAAAAGAAAAGCCAAGAAAGAAGCCTGAAAGAAATATATAGGCACTACATAAGAAACAAAAGTAACTGTAAAAGAAGAGGAGCAACAAAACAAGCAATTTAATATCACACATTGCTGAAGAGGATATACAAGACAAACAGGGAAAACAGAAGGTGAAGATGGAATAGCAAATGATTAAATAGGGAACTATATTATGTGGCTAATTCACAACAAAAGGGCTTACAAATTTCAAAATAGACATGCAGAAGTTTTGGTAAGTGCAAGATACTAAGGTTGATGACCCGTGGCGGGAGTGACCGCTCGTCGCGCGCCTCAACACTCGGGTAAGTATCCCGTTACGTCCACTCGTCAACAACAACCCCGCGCTCTCCCCCTTCCCTTCAATGCACCTCGGATACCTACGTTCCACTTATTTGCTTTGTGCCCGTCGTTTTTATCAGATTACTTTGTCTTTTCTATTTGTGTTGTGGGATTTTAATATTACTGGTGAAATTTTTTCTAAAATTTCAACTTTTTGAAATAAATGCTTACCAGTTTTATGCTTTATTTTGAAATAAGTGCCATTTTATATGCCATATTTTGAAAAAATAAATGCCATTTTGCTATGCTATATTTTGAAAAAATACGGAAATATTTTGACGGACTAAAGTTGAAGCAATTTTACCAAAAATAATGTCTATAATAACAGAACTGGAAGAAAAATTAAACATAGGTAATACATATACCATACGTTCTGGAGAAAGCACAGAAGAAATGCTTATGGGATTTCATACACAACTACAAGAGTTACTAGACTATACAAGAGGAAGGAACGAAAAATAATAATAAAGAGAGAATGGTAATCAACACTAAAAAATCTGGTGTGACACACACACACAACTTCCTTTGACAGTGATCTTATAATTAGCCAAAAATTTGATTTTTAATTTTTAAGCATTTGTCAAAAACGGTACAAAATAGAGCGTTAGTTGAAGAGACAAATTTTCTCTAGAATTTCAAGCTGAATTCAAAAATGTAATAATATACCGGGTGTTCTATTTAAAATACGAGTTAATAAAAAAAATTGAAAAAAAACAAAAAAAACCCATTTTAGAAGTATTCAACTGGAAAAGCACCTATCTCACATTAATACACATTCAAAATGTAATAAAAATGTGAAGTTTGAAAAAAATCGTTATAGCCCTTTTTGAAAAAATCGAAAAAAACTGAAAAATCACAAAAGTAAACACCTACTTCCAGTTATGCGATTTTCTTCAAAAACTTGCTGTTGCATCTAGATTGTACACAAAACTTATATATGAAGTTTCAACGTCATACCTCTATTTGTTTTTGAGATATTCTGTTCACAGACACACACACACACACACACAGACAGACAGACACACAGACAGACAGACACACAGACACACACACACATACGCACACAAACAGACCAAAAAATGTTTTTTGGGTTCAGAGGATTCTAAAACGTGAAGATCTGTTGAAAACTGAATTTCGAATTTTTGGGGTGAATCCAATACCTACTTCCTTTATCGTAAAAGGAAGTAAAAATTATATAAGCAGATACAGAATGATAAAGCAGAATTGAATATGGATTTAATTAATTATGAATAAAAATCCTCAAAAAAAATTAAGAAGTCCAGAACTGAGGAAAAAATATCAGAAAAACAGAGCAGACATTCAGAAGGCTAAAGGAGTTAGAGCAAAACAAAAAATATGAGAAAAAAGAAAAAAAAGACCAAAAAGAACCACGTAGTGGAATGCGGAAGTATGAAAAGAAATAAGAATGAAAAAAATCCAGAAAATGAGACCTAGGTAGAACAGAATATGCTAAAATAAAAACAAGAGTAAAAATAAAAAAGAAGCACAGAAGGGAAGCCGTGAAAAGTTTCGAATAAAAATGAACTAAACATATGACATAAAAATAGAAATTTCTGGGAAGAGAATGAAAGCAATTACAGGAAATATGAATAAAAAAAAGAAACTAAAAAAAGAGAAGTAGCCATTTAAAAACAGCAACCAGTGACATACTGAAAGTATGGAATGATCACTATACATGAGACACGCGTAGACAGAATGGAAGAAAACCTGAGAGACAGGGAAGAACACAAGGAGGCAATAACGTAAGACAAGGTAGAAGAAGGGCTAAGAAAAATCAGAACGGACAAAGCAAATGGGGATGACGAGATAGACCCAGAAATGATGAAATTCATTGAAGAAGGAGGCAAATATTGTTGAAAACGAATACGATTTCAAAACCAGTGGGTGTTCAAAGTCAATTGTGTACGTCGCATTAAGAAAACTTTCTAATGTCAAAAATCTGATTTGTGTACGTTGTGCGAAGCAAACTCTCTACACATCAAAAACTGATTTGTGTACATCGCGCCTACAGCGCAGAATGACAAACTTCCTTTTCCATGTCATCGACTTAGAGTGTTAAAACCCTTTATATAAACTGTCCAGTAAACTGCATTATCTAAAATCGACGTGTGTTCTATATCATCACAGCATAATAGAGTTCCAACAAAGGACTCTACACAAGAAGAATCACGCCTTCTGCAAAGTCAAAAGGATTCAGTTATCTGACATAAACGGCCAAGGAGAAAGTGCAGGGATTCAAAGTCGGCACAGAGGACGTGCGTTCAACCCCTTTTCGATAACAAAGACGAATCCGACTTAAAGCCTTTCGCTGACCCAATGTGAGCAATGGCTATTGACATAACAAGAAGAAAAATAGGGCAATAAACTCGATCTTTGGAGCCCGGATCTTCTACTCCGTGGACAATGGGTCATTGTAAGCTCAAAATGGTGTCAGGCATCGAGGGATCATAAAACCTCTTCTTCTTGCATAACAGGTAGCTATATAACGGCAGACTGCTTGACGCCAAGGCATTGCATATGCAGTCAGCTTAATTTGAGCTTTCTAAAGGATCTGGTCAGATTCCAGATCACAGATTGCGTCTGCAAATATTGAGTATGTATGGGGTCAGGCATACTACTTCATTACTGATACACCATCTCCAGTTCATGGGGGTGGACACAGGGAGGTGAAGTGTGGACTCCGCAGTAACCACACGACCCATAGTTCGGCAGGCTTGCAGACCTCAGAAAAATATTGAAATATAGGTGTCCTATGCCCTATGCACACTGACGTGCTCCAACCGCACAGGAATGAAAACACAAAAGTTATTTTTTAATACCACATTATATTGGTTCATTTTGAGGTCTTATGTTGATTTTGAACTTAGATACGCATTGCTCGAGTCAAAAACATTCATCAACAATACCGAACACGATATGACTTAATAATTTGTAGGTTCAGGACATTTTTAAACTAGCTGCCATCTTGAATTCTAAGGAAACTTTCAATTGCCTCCTCTTCCTCAAATATTCTCTTAAGTTCCAATTACGGATATGCACAGCGCCTTATTCAAAAAGTGCAGTATACTAATCAAATGTGTCTTATACCGCCTCAACTATTAGGCTTTTTCGTGTCTATAGCATAAGTTACAACCGGAGGGTACCGTTGCTTTGTAGATTCCTACTTTACTATCTCTGAGTAGGTATTTATTAGGTACTGTTAGAACTACATAGTTCAAAATATAGAGTTCTTTATTTATAAGGTTTTAGCGGTAGTTGAATTTAGTTTTCCTTAAAATGTGTCCTGTATTTCTTACTTACTTGGACGTGATCTTTTGTTAACACGTTAACAACATACTGGTGTTGTTACTTTGCACTAAGTGGTAGATGCTGTTTGGTATAATAAAAACGTTGTTAAATTTTGCTATTGATTATTTCTAATAATTACACCATATCATTGTGTTTAAGCATCTTGCTATCTGTGTTGCTCTTAATGCTTAATGTTGCGCTTCTATATAAAGATCTCTATGACTTCTGATTTTAATTTGTAGCTAAAGTACGTTTTTTTTTCAATAATAACTGTCAAAGTGTTACAATGTTGGTAGACATGTGAGTAAAACGCTAGGAAATTTTTATACCTCGTGTTGGTAAAACTTTTTCAAAATTATGGTTATGTGTCAATTTTGAATGTCAAAGTTTCTTAATTTGAACTCTTGACAAATTTCTTTTTTTAACATGGAATCATCATCAATAAAATCGGATAAAAAAGAAAACCAAGAAATATTTTAAATGCAAAAATGAAGCAAGCGATATTAAATTATGACATATCTGTCAAAATGACAATCATTTTTTTAGTAGAAGAAAAGAACTAAGAATCTATGTACCAACATTATTAAAACTAGGAACCCTGCAGGAATGCAACTTATCCCCTAGAAAGTTGACCTTGAAAATTATTATAGAAAAAAAATGTACTATAGGTACTTGAAGTTAATAACTTGTTTTTTTTTATCGGTCCCTTAATCTCTAATTTGCAGTGGATTGTTTGTTGCCAATTATAAAAGGGCTTGAATCTAGTTTAGCGACCAACTCCGATCAACATGTGCTATACACCATTCGACGCGTCTCGTCGAGCTGAACAATATTGTCCATGGGGACAATCGGGGCAGACCAACGGTTACTGAAATACAGCACTCTAAAGTTTTTTTTTTTATAAACTTTTTTCTTCGTGGAAAACACTCTGGGGCCTTTGGCGGGGCGCCGCACAGCATTTTGCGCAGCGTACCTCACCGAAGGCTAATAACAAGTCACACTGCGCGCCACCTAACCTAACCTTACCTAACATAACCTAACTTAACCTAATCTAATTTAGCGACCAACTCTGATCGACATGTGCTATACACCATTCGATGCGTCTCGTCGAGCTGAACAATATTGCTGCTGGGGACATTCGGGGCAGACCAATGGTTACTGAGATACAGCACCCGAAAGTTTTTTTTTTATAAATTTTTTTCTTCGTGGAAAACACTCTGGAGCCTTTGGCGGGGCGCCGCACAGCACTTCGCGCAGCGTACCTCACCGAAGGCTAATAACAAGTCACACTGCGCGCCACCTAACCTAACCTTACCTAACATAACCTAACTTAACCTAATCTAGTTTAGCGACCAACTCCGATCGACATGTGCTATACACCATTGACTCGTCTCGTCGAGCTGAACAATATTGCTGCTGGGGACATTCGGGGCAGACCAACGGTTACTGAGATACAGCACAGTAAAAATTAAAATGTCCCACACTAAGTCTATGGCGCGTTCGCTTTAAAATGTATTTATGTTAAATCATGTGTGTTGGGTTGGGTTGGGTTGGGTAGGGTTGGATTGGGTTGGGTTGGTTTGGATTGGTTTGGGTTGGGTTGGGTTGGGTTGGGTCGGGTCGGGTTGGGTTGGGTTGGGTTGGGTTGGGTCGGGTCGGGTTGGGTTGGGTTGGTTTGGGTTGGGTGAGGTTAGGTTAGGTTAGGTTAGGTTAGGATAGGTTAGGTTAGGATAGATTAGGTTAGGTTAGGTTAGGTTAGGCTAGGATAGGTTAGGTTAGGTTAGGTTTGGGTAGGCTAGGTTAGGTTAGGTTAGCTTAGGTTATGTTAGGTCAGGTGAGGTTAAGCAAGGTTAGGTTAGGTTATGTTAGGTCAAGTTAGGATAGGTTAGGTTAAGTAAGGTTATGTTAGGTTAGGTTGGGTAAGGTAAGGTTAGGTTAGGTTAGGTAAGGTAAGGTTAGGTTAGGTTAGGTTAGGTTAGGTTAGGATAGGTTAGGTTAGGTTAGGTTAGGATAGGTTAGGTTAGGTAAGGTTATGTTAGGTTAGGTTAGGTAAGGTAAGGTAAGGTTAGGTTAGGTAAGGTTAGGTTAGGTTAGGTTAGGATAGGTTAGGTTAGGTTAGGTTAGGTTAGGTTTGGGATAGGTTAGGTTAGGTTAGGTTTGGGTAGATTAGGTTAGGTTAGATTATGTTAGGTCAGGTGAGGTTAAGCAAGGTTAGGTTAGGTTATGTTAGGTTAGGTTAGGATAGGTTAGGTTAGGTAAGGTTAGTTAGGTTAGGTTAGGTAAGGTAAGGTTAGGTTAGGTTAGGTAAGGTTAGGTTAGGTTAGGTTAGGTTAGGATAGGTTACGTTAGGTTAGGTTAGGATAGGTTAGGTTAGGTTAGGGTAGACTAGGCTAGGTTAAGTTAGGTTAGGTTAGGTTAGGTTAGGTTAGGTTAGTTTAAGTTAGGTTAGGTTAGATTAGGTTAGGTGAAGTTAGGTTAGGTTAGGTTAGGTTAAGTTTGGTTAGGTTAGATTAGATTAGGTTAGGTTAGGTAAGGTTAGGTTAGGTAAGGTTAGGTTAGGTAAGGTTAGGTTAGGTTAGGTTAGGTCGGAATGGGACGTTTCGCCACCGCCGGTTCGCCACGGCCGTTTCGCCGCCAAGCCGTTTCGCCACCAGCAGTTTCGCCGCCGGGCCAGTTCGCCGCCAATGTTAACGATTTCAAATTTACAGAATGTTAATGTCAACTTTTAAGATTATTATCAAAACAACAAATTCCGGGTGAAATTCGGTGCACGGTCCGGTCTATTCCGCATGCGCTGCCAGCGAAGTAAGGTTTATGGTGCGATCAGCGTCCGTCAAAATGTTGTGGGTGCCGCTATGGTCTGGTAATTTTTAAAGCAATGTTGTTGCGCTCTCGGCGGTGGTTCAGGTTAATGGTTTATGTTAGTTGTTAGGTCTTGATGATTTTTTTAGAGAAAAAATACGAGAGAGAGTCTGTTCAACGTTACATTTTTCTGTTCACTGTTACATTTTTGTGCATGCGCACTAGACCGGACCGTCCACCGAATTTTTACCCAAATTAGTTAGTTTAGGTTAGGTTAGGTCATGATCATGTGTGTATCTATATGTTATTCCAAATATTGAAATTGTTCTGGCGGCGAACTGGCTCGGTGGCGAAACGGCAGGTGGCGAAACGGCGGCGGCGAAACGTCCTAGACCCATGTTAGGTTAGGTTAGGTTAAGTTAGGTTAGGTTAGGTTAGGTTAGGTTAGATTAGATTAGATTAGATTAGGTTAAGTTAGGTTAGGTAAGGTTAGGTTAGGTTAGGTTAGGTTAGGTTAAGTTAGGTTAGGTTCGATTAGATTAGGTTAGGTTAGGTAAGGTTAGGTAAGGTTAGGTTAGGTTAGGTTAGGTAAGGTAAGGTAAGGTTAGGTTAGGTAAGGTTAGGTTAGGTTAGGTTAGGTTAGGTGCCGCGCATTGTGACTTGTTATTAGCCTTTGGTGAGGTACGCTGCGCGGCGCTCCGCCGAAGGCCTCGGAGTGTTTTTCACGAGAAAAATTTAGAAAAAAAAACTTTATAGTGCTGTATCTCAGTAACTGTTGGTCTGCCCCGAATGTCTCCAGCAGCAATATTGTTCAGCTCGACGAGACGAGTCGAATGGTGTATAGCACATGTCGATCGGAGTTGGTCGCTAAACTAGATTAGGTTAAGTTAGGTTATGTTAGATAAGGTTAGGTTAGGTGGCGCGCAGTGTGACTTGTTATTAGCCTTCGGTGAGGTACGCTGCGCGAAGTGCTGTGCGGCGCCCCGCCAAAGGCTCCAGAGTGTTTTCCACGAAGAAAAAAATTTATAAAAAAAAACAACTTTAGAGTGCTGTATCTCAGTAACCATTGGTCTGACCCGAATGTCCCCAGCAGCAATATTGTTCAGCTCGACGAGACGCGTCGAATGGTGTATAGCACATGTCGATCGGAGTTGGTCGCTAAATTAGGTTAGGTTAAGTTAGGTTATGTTAGGTAAGGTTAGGTTAGGTGGCGCGCAGTGTGACTTGTTATTAGCCTTCGGTGAGGTACGCTGCGCGAAATGTTGTGCGGCGCCCCGCCAAATGCCCCAGAGTGTTTTCCATGAAGAAAAAAGTTTATAAAAAAAAACTTTAGAGTGCTGTATCTCAGTAACCATTGGTCATCCCCGATTGTCCCCATGGACAATATTGTTCAGCTCGACGAGACGAGTCGAATGGTGTATAGCACATGTTGATTGGAGTTGGTCGCTAAACTAGATTCAAGCCGAAAAAATAGTATATTATACTCGTTTAATAAGAGGATTTGTAGCACTCGTTCCATTGGAGCTACGCTACGCTCGTCGTGCTCCAAACTCACTCGTGCTACAATAGGCCCTCTTATTAAATTAGTATAATAATATACTATTATTCAGTCAGAATTACAAATATAAATAATAGAACAATAAGGTCGAAAAATATAATTATATAACTAACATTTTAAGAAAGTAAAAGTCGATGCAAGTTCGGTGGTTGTCTATGATCAACAGTGGCTTGGGGGGGGGGGAGGGCTCGGCAAGTTTGTCCTGAATTCCTCGGAAAGGCCCTGCCCGTCGCTGAGGATGCCTGGAGAGTCCTGTTGGATTGTTCGTTACACGAATGAGGGGGAGGGCGGGAGGTGCCATCCAGGTCTCAAACCTCGACGGAACATCTTCCCGGCGATGGCTCTCTTCTTGGCCCTTAGCGTTGCGGGATATATGAAACATATAAAAATATTAAAATATGAAACGGCATTAAATAATGAGACGAATAAAAATCTTCTGACGGAAGATGAGGTAGCCGTTTCTAATGTGAGCAAAGAGATTCTGTGCCGAATTTTGAAATAATTCACTGGAATTAATAGCAATCCTTCATCCTCTGTCGTGCATTTAGTAAGGTGTTTCCAACTGACCTTGCGGTAACCCTATCCAGTCGTTTTTTTTTAAGAGGTTTCGCCAAGAGCCCTAATCCTCTACATACAGGGTGTCGCGTAATGGCCACTAAAGCTCCAGGTAGCGATATTCTTTGTACAATTCTGAGTCGAAAACCTTAATCCGAAAATGTTGGATTGGGCTTCATGAGCCCTCACGAGCGGTACATAAAAACAATTGTTTTTTCAGATAAAGTACCCCTTTACTTTACCTGAAAAAACAATTGACTTTATCTACCGCTACCCGCTCGTGAGGGTTCATGAAGACCAATCCAACATTTTCCGACTCAGAATTGTACAAGGAATATCGCTACCTGAAGCTTTAGTGGCCATTACGCGACACTCTGTATAAGTATAAAAACTATACACAAAATTTTACAAAATTACATAATACAAGAAAAAATACACACACCGCAAAAAATCCTGATCGAAAGCCTCGGAGCCGGACGGGAACAAATGGAGAACGACCTAAAAGCAAAGAAATCAACAATTTTGCATTTTTTTAAATAAGTAATTCTCGAATTTGGGCTTCATTCAATAGAACCGCGCATTTTGGGCAGCGTCTGTTGTTCTGTACGTATTGCGTTATGCACCGGGTGCAGTAACAAAACCCACAACACTGGGTGCAACTACTTCCAGGAAATTGAAGGTAATTGTGGCAAAGGCGGCAACGGGGCCGATAGGGTTCGATTACCTGTAGAGTAATGATAATGTTAATATGTTAGAATCATATACCTATTAACTCCTATACTGCTGATATGAAGCTAGGCTCCGTAGCAATGATGGTAGTGCAGATATTAGTTATTATTGCTACTCACGTGTGGCATATCAAATGTTTTCCAATACCTACATTTAGTTATATATAATAAGTTTTGAAATTGAATAAATAATTTCTAATAAATATCATGTTACCAGTTTTTGTACTAGGTGCTACGGTAGCAGGTATTTATTTTGTTAATTGCTATGAATTATGGACTATTTTATTCCCCAGTGAATAAAGTAGCATTTTATCCACACTCATCGTTAAAATGTTACTTTTAGTCCAGAGAAATTACACAAAATAAAAGCAAAACTTCGGAAACATTCCCGGAAAGCTGGATTTTGGTATGAACCTTGATATTGTGGTTCTAAACAAAATGTCAAAAGTCCTCATCGATCCGAGTGCCGCTAAAAATTTTAAGGGGGAGCAAAGGTCACCCAAAACGGTATTTCGTGAATATCTCGTTAACGGTCACTTTACAGAAAAAATATTGATTATCAAATTTGAAGCTTATGAAATTTATAACAATAAAGATATCATGACTTTTATTCATAAAAGTAACCGTTTTGGAGATTTACAGAGTTGAACCACACCACTTTCGAGGTAGGGTACAAGGTGCGTTTCTTTCATGTGGTGTCCCCAGTAGGCATATTCCACGTTTAGTTTTGTTTGAAAAATGTTTATTTAAAAAAAAATTATAGTGACTTGTTCATTAATCAATTTTGGATTCAAAACAGGAGTTATTAATATTCATCTTCAGACTCTATTTCAATCGGTATGCTTTCCTCTTCATCATCATCTTCTTCTTCTTGTTCTTCTGCTGTCTTCTCTATTTCCATAGATTCAGTCAGGAAACGTGATGGATCTACATCTTCAGTGGAGTCGCAAGTATCAATGTCATTTATATCGGATGATACATTTAAGCAAGACTGACGAGATAAAGTTTTTTTTTTTTCGTATTTTGTTCACAACGTTGTTATAGTGTAGTCATAGTGACGCTCTCCAAAGCACCCTACATTTATCAGTCTACCCAATCCTCTACCTTAAAATAATTCCAGGTTTCTTAAAATTTCTTAAATAATTTGTTATAAATGTTTGAAGAAAAAATACTATATGGTATTCGGAACAAAAGTGTCTTTATGTGGCTCAGCTGTAATTATCTGCCTCGCAAGCTGGGCAGATAAACAGTCCATCCACGCCAAATAAAGTATAATTTTTGCTCCTAATAACATAATATACTATTATGCTCCTACACGAATAGCAAGCTGATGTCCCTTCAGGTTTTATGACAACGGAGGGGAACTTTTCGGAGCACATTCCTTCTCTATCTAGACTACAGCGTACTATATATGTGTTTCTTTCTATGTTTATGGGTTCTGAAAGAAGGAAATTCTGGAATATTTCAAGTCGCAACTCCAATGAGATATACATGTCATTGAGGAGTGCATCTATTCGTTACAACTCTGTAAATCGAATTATCTCCAAAACGGTTACTTTGACGAATAAAAGTCATGATATCTTTATTGTTAGAAATTTCATAAGCTACAAATTTGATAATTAATATTTTTTCTGTAAAAGTGACCGTTAACGAGATATTCACGAAATACCGTTTTTGGTGACCTTTGCCCCCTTTAAAATTTTTAGCGCCACTCGGATCGATGAGGACTTTTGACATTTTGTTTAGAACCACAATATCAAGGCTCATACCAAAATCCAGCTTTCCGGGAATTTTTCCGAAGAGTAATGTCTAATTTCTCTGGACTATTTGTCATTGAGAGTTTCGTAGATAAAATACAGCTTTACAAGTACGAGGAATGTACAGCATTTATTGTCCCTAGCATAGGTATTACTTTTCAACGTAATCCCCTTGAATGTGAAGACACTTATTCCACCTATGTTCAAGCGTAGCAACACCTTTCTTGAAAAACTCGGAGTCTTGATCACAGAAAAAGTCCTGCACTGCTGCTATAACAGCGTCATCGCTCTCAAATTTTGTTCCTCGAAGACTCTTTTTTAGCTTTGGAAATAAATAAAAATCACTGGGAGCTAAGTCAGGGGAGTAGGGTGGATGCTCCATAACTTCAAACCCAGCGTCATAAATTGCATTCATAGAAATAAGGCTCTTATGAACTGGGGCGTTGTCTTGATGAAAGAGAATTCCGCCGGACAGTTTTCCTCTTCTTTTTTCTTTAATGCAATCACGAAGTTTTGTAACTAATGCTGCATAATATTGACCAGTGATTGTGTGGCCACGTACCAAAAAATCTACCAGTAAAATTTCTTCGGCATCCCAAAAAACTATAGCCATTATCTTGCCCACTGAAGGCTGTACACGAAATTTGCGTGAAGGGGGAGAACCTGGATGACGCCACTCCATACTTTGTTGTTTGTACTCGGGGTCGAAGTGATGAACCCAAGTTTCAGCAACCGTAACAAAGCGATCAAGGAAACGTTTAGGATTACGGCTATTGAAGAAATGACTCTCGCACGCTTTTGTTTGGGCGTCAACATTCGGGGTACCTACCTATCTTGCTCTAAATAGTTATTTATTATGGTTCCAATCGTACCATTTGAAAGCAATCTCCTCTACACGTCTTCTTGTCGTCTCTGATCATGTCATTCACAAGATCAATGTTTTCTTGAGTACACACAGAATGCGGACGACCAGCACCTTTTGCATGTTTGCAGGTTGTTCTGCACATTTGAACGCTCGAGATCAATTTTTTAATACTGATAGGAAGAAGCACAATCTCCAAGCATGCCAACCATATCTGTATGAATTTCTTTAGGTGTTAAACCTTTCTTTTTGAGGTACTTGACGACAGCATGAAGCTCACTTTATTCCATTTCCCAAAATCTTCGTGCAACCACCAATTTCAACTAACCTATACAACTTTGAAACGATTAAAGCTCGACTAATCAAATTTGGCAGTTTGTTTGTCAATAAAATAACAAGTGCTGTTACTAGGGGCAACATATTCCAAAACCATCTATGCTAGGGACGACAAATACTGTACATCTCTCGTAGGTATTGGAAAAATATATATTTCTTCACCGCCCAGTAACTTATGTTGCATGCGTATGCCTCAAATTAGAAATATTTCCTGCAGAACAGTCAATACAACGCATGCATGACAGCACAGGCGACCGCGTACAGATTTCAACTTGCTGTTTGTGTGTTTGTGCAATAGTTTGTGGCACGTGTTGCATTAATTTATTTAACTTGGATATTTAATAATTATTGGAAGTTATGGCTTCAAAACGTACAGGAAGATGATATTTTTTGTGTAGAGAGAAACCACCAACAGCTTTTGACTGCATTTGTAAATAAAAAAGGAGCATATTTTTAAAGGCACAGAAAGTTATAGTCCTTTAAATTAATAATGTAATTTATTCGCTATAGGTTTCCAAAAGACCCCATACGACTTTCTTTGTGGAAATAAATTTGTAACTTGACAGAACGTGGCGATGTATGGCAACTTTTAATTTAGTCAAATCATTTAACATCGGAGAACTACTGTATGATCGAAAACTTTCAACGTCTAGAGGGCTGTGAATTAAAAAAAAAGTACGTTTTTTTTCTATAATAACTGTCAAAGTGTTACAATGTTGGTAGATATGTGATTAAATCGCTAGGAAATTTTTATACCTCGTGTTGGTTGAACTTTTTCAAAATTATGGTTGTGTCAATTTTGAATGTCAAAGTTTCTTAATTTGAACTTTTGACAAATTTCTTTTTTTAACATGGAATCATCATCATCATCAATAAAATCGGATAAAAAAAGAAAACCAAGAAATATTTTAAATGCAAAAATGAAGCAAGCGATATTAAATTACGACATATCTGTCAAAATGACAATCATTTTTTTAGTGGAAGAAAAGAACTAAAAATTTATGTACCAACATTATTCAAACTAGGGACCCTGCAGGAATGCAACTTATCTTCTAGAAAGTTGACCTTGACAATTATTATAGAAAAAAAATGTACTTTAGGTTGGCAGTGATGAATACTAAATAACATAACCTTACAATTTTGACAGAAAAAATTAACGTTTACAGGATGTTTAATACCGAACACTAGGTGGTGCTGTGTATGGAAAATGCAGGATCATCATTTTGAGCAGCTCTAGTTGTTTTTGTTACTAACATTTTTATGTATTCAACAGAAATTTTGTATTTGTTAAAATGATATTCCTGACATAACCTTAAACTGACAGATATAAACTGCCAATGTGACTTTTACTACCACGACTGTTTTAACAAAAAAAAATCCACAGCCCTCTAGACGTTGAAAGTTTTCTATCATACTGTATCTTGAATCAAGTTCACGAAAAATTGGTGGTATATTAAGGTTAAAACCTGACACTTTTCCCTCAGTATCTGTACTTAATAGAATTGAAAAAGCTGAATGTTTGGTTATGAGTTCTACATCGACACAGAAAAAAAGGTTATTAATTTATCGGACAAAACAATAGTAACTGCAGAGCAATCAGCAGTTTTAACAGCAGAGCCATCAACTATTCCATCATGCAGTTATAAAAACAAACCTGGTACCTATGTATCTAAAAATTATATATTACATTTATTCATTGTTAGTATCTAACGCATTGTTTTTTATAAAGACGATCAATAACCATGCACCCGTAAATAAAGAAAATTCCATGATCCACGATATTTTGGTGAAGTTGGATCTCGTGATCTTACTTTTAGCACAACAGCAAATAAGACAACGTTTAAGAAACAGAGCTTTAGAACAAAAAATAGAAGGCTACAATCACCTAAAGCAAAGGAATGTTTTTTGTGAAGATGCTGGCGATACCATGTTGGTAATACAAAGTTAATTATGATAACTGAAATGTGCATTCATGCTTTAAATTCAAACCTATTTTAAATTATTGATTTTGGTAAACAAAAATTGACATTCCATGGACACAGTGTATAAGATAGCATTTATACTATTTACTATACCTGCATTTTTGAGCCCGTGCGTGCACGTCATCAATCCGCCTTTTAGTAAGGTTGTCGGTACCAACATTTGAAAAATATAAAACTACTTTTTTTTCAATAAAATAATGATTAATATTGCTTTTGCTAATAATATAGCTTCATATATTGCTATAGCCGTACATTTTTTGTTTTAATATTTCATAATTTCCATGAACAATAGCAAAAACTATAATACGTCGGGGTACTTTGTGTTTTCAAGTTCTGCTCAGGGAATTAACACGTACGCATGTCGCTTTTTAAAACGACTTATTTGTTATAGTGGTTTTGACAGGTGTTGACAGTGACATATAGTTTAGTTTGCATTTTAAAAATCCGTTGCTTTCATAACGAACATTGCGAACAAGTTATACTGTTGTTTTTCCGCTGCTACAAATTACTTACTTTGGGGAAGAGTTTAGTTGCTGGAAACGTATAGGGATCTTTAACCTAAAATGTCGACCGCCTTACCCAGAAGGTCAAAAGAGCTTGTTGCCGCTTTGATAAGGTATTTTGAACGAGAAAGAGACAACGATGGTGCACTTATACCGCTAACTGCTGTGAGACAAGTAAGTAATTTACCCTTGTAATATAATAATTCGTAATATAATGACCAACTTTCTAATGGTTTGGTGTTACAGAGAGTTGCCAATGCTTTAAATTTAAGCATGCGAACAGTCTGTTCTATTTCGCAGACCTGCAAATCTGTATACTGTATACACCATGGTTCAAAACAGTAAGTTGATACACCTATCATCATAAAGGACAATATAGCCGAAAAACGCCGCCTCAGGCAACGATGGCAACTTACCAGATCGGACCTCGACAAACGAGAGTATAATAGGGCCAGCAAACATCTAAAAAAACTCCTTAGTCAACATTAAAATCAAGGAATACAGGCCGATGCCTTTGCTGAATATCTCACCAAAGTGTTTACACCCTTCCCTTGTCAACTCCCAAATGAAGATGCCAAAGATCAACATAAAGAAATCTCCAGGATATGACCTGATCGCTGGGACAATTATCAAACAATTACCAACTAAAGCTATACAAGCCCTTACACATCTGTATAATTCTATCCTCAGAATCCGGCACTTCCCAAGTCAATGGAAAACAACGCAAATAATCATGATTATGAAACCTGGTAAACCACCAACGGAAATTACATCATACAGGCCCATAAGCCTACTCCCATTCTGTCAAAGGTCCTTGAAAAATTGATTCTGAATAGATTAATGCCAATTTTAGACGACCAAGAACTAATCCCTAACCATCAATTTGGTTTCCGTAAACAACATGCTACCGTGGAGCAGGTGCACAGAATAACGGACAAGATATACAGAGACTTGGAAGGAAAAAGATACTGCTCTGCAGTGTTTTTGGATGTCAAACAAGCTTTCGACCGAGTTTGGCATCAAGGCTTATGCTAAAAGCTCAAACAATACCTACCCTACTAGATGTTTGAACTTCTGAGCTCATACATAACAAACAAGCACTTTTTGATAAAATACAAATACGAAAATACAACATTACACCCTATCTCCTCTGACGTACCGTAGGGCAGCGCATTGGGTCCCATCTTATATTTAATATACACTGCTGACCTACCCACATCGCGTCTAACAACATCAGCGATCTACGCAGTCGACATGGCCATTCTAGCCTCTCACATCAATCCACAAGCCGCCTCAAAGTATCTCCAAGCTCATCTCAACAAAATCCAATGGTGGGCCAACAAATGGCGAATCAGAGTGAACGAAGCTAAGTTCCAACACGTAACCTTCACTATGAAAAAAGAAAATTGCCCTCCAATAACACTCAATGGACACCAACTACCACACTCAGAGGCAGTCAAATATCTGGGTCTACACATTGATAGGAGACTAACCTGGAGAACCCACATATTCACCAAGCGTAAGCAACTCGGCCTTCAACTCCAAAAGTTATACTGGCTCATCGGTAGAAAATCTAAACTATCATTGGAAAATAAACTCTTAATTTACAAAATAGTTCTTAAACCAATATGGACTTATGGGATCTCCCTGTGTAGTACTGCAGCTACTTCCAATTTGGCAATGCTTTATCGGTTCCAAAATAAAGTACTAAGAATGCTCGTTGACGCGCCATGGTAATAATGTGATTTTAAGTGATCTACAAATTCCCACAGTGAAAAGTGAAATTAAAAATTTTAGTGCGAGATACAAAGACAGACTGACCGTTCACCTCAACGATTCTGTGCAGCACCTTATGGAAGATAATAATAAACCCAAAAGACTTAAACGTTTTAAGCCATCTGATTTACCTACAAGATTTTAACTGTAACTGTAAATTACTTTTGACAAATAGTATATTCTTTTCATAAACCATACATTACATATTAAAATAATGTAAAGGGAGATTTCGCTGGAATTCTGCCCCACGTGTTACCTCTTAATCATCAGTGCTTACACCAAATCCTATAAAATACTTATTGCCAAATAATCTATGGCAGATTGTATAATTAATGGAGAAATAAAAAAACAGCAATGTTTTGCTTCTTAATATCTAAAAGCTTCTTTTAAATTAAATTCATTAATTACATGTAAATCCATGTTTAGCCTGAAGAAGTGTCTAGATATTAAAGATTGAAACGTTGCAAATATCTGTCCTATTCTAGTAATTGTTTAATACCATACTAATGTTGTATTTTTAACTCATTGTTTTTCTTAACTACTTGCGTTTATTGTTTTCCACTCTCTAAACTTGTGTCTGTATTAAGTTACATTTATGATCTGCTTTATTGGATTTGTGTTGTCTATAAAATTTAATGTTTTAGTTATTTTAAAATGATACTGAAATGATTTATTTGATTTAGTTGTTAAAATACTGCGCAATTCCAATTATTATTCTTTGTAAAAATATGTAAATTATTTTACTATTATAGTCAATTTATTCGTTATTTCATGTGGTACTCAATACAATGTTTTTACTAAAATAAATCGAGCAATATTGTATTTTTAATTGATTTTAAGTTGGGTCCGCAAAATTACATAAATACCTGCAGAGTACCTGTTATAAGTAGCCTCAACAGATAAATAACATATACAGCGAGCAAGCAAAGTATCAGTTATAGGAAAATGCGCCTTATCCGTATACCTGAAGTGCGCCAATTCATTTCACACAAGCTACATCATTCAAGTTTTCAAAGTGCTGATTTTCTGAGGTAGTTTGGTCACTTAATTTTACATTAATTGTAATTATGTAAATTAATATGATGTTGTCTTTAGTTTTCCTGTTGTGGTTTTTTCTTTCATCTTTAAAATATTAATTTAATATATTCATTAAATTCTAACTGTTAAAGTTGTATTTTATCTACCTTTTACTTCACGTTAAAATGCAATTTTGTTTGTTTGTTAATGGACAAGGTCTAGGCATGCAGAATACCAGGTACCTTAGACACCGACTGCTATGGTCATATGGTCAAAGTCCTACTTAGAATTTTAAAATGCAATTTTATCGTCTAGACCAGTGGTTCCCAAACTTATTTGGCCTACCGCCCCCTTTTCAGAAAAAAAATTACTCAGCGTCCCCTAGAAATCTACATTCTTTAAGCGAACAAACAGAAAGATTTTGTAGTGGTAGATTTTTGAGACTGATAATTATCTATAAAAGTACTTCTAGGTAGGAAATTATTTTGAAAGCATAAATTAATTAGCAATTAAAAAGTACAAGAAAGGATTTATACATTAAAAGTACAACATAAATATTTGAGAATTGTTTAATGAATGATACATTAGATACAGTTACTGTCAAATTGCGAATAGTTTATTAAAAACGTTCCAGCATATAAGTTGATTTAGTTGGGATAGTTGTTTGGTAATGGTAACATCAGAGCTTAGATTTTAATTTGTAGGTATTAACTGACAATCGGAATAACTAAAGTGAAAGCCAAACTCAAATTATTATCTGAAAAAATCAATTATGAAATGTTATAATAAAATATAACATATAGATTATTATTGCTAGAGAAAATGGTATTTTAAAAATAAACAAATCTTTTCTGAATTTGTAACCTGTATTTTGAGTAAAAGCAAATTTGAATAATAAAAGCCCTTTATTATAATAGTATTTACTTTCTGGATGGTGTATTAAAGGCTGTGATAAAGTAAAATTAAAGAAACGGAGAATAAACAGACTGAATAAATAAAGTAATAAATAGTAGGAACAAGAATAAGAACATTTAATAATGGTAAATAGTCTTCGTGGAATAAATAAATCTGTAACTTGCATTTTGTGTGTTTATTTGGAAAATAATGTTACACTATATTACACAATATATGGTTTTTCTAAATCTTCTTATCTTCTCTTCCTTCTTTAAGCTTTCACCGCCGCCCTTATTTTATTCACCGCCCCCCAAATGCACCCGAGGCTACTATCGCCCCCCTGGATCGTTCCAGCGCCCCCCAGGGGGCGATATCGCCCACTTTGGGAATCACTGGTCTAGACGATAAAAAATTACATATTCACCTTGTTGGTAGCACTGCCAAGCTATGTGAAATCCGAAATTTGCAGGTTATATTTTGCATCAGTCTGTGTCAAACAACGTACTTTTAGTGACTGTATAAGGATCATATAAACATACTAGGAGATGATGTCATCAATATGTTATGACGTGCACGCACGGGCTCAAAAATTCAGGTATAATTAAGAATTTGCTCTCGACCTGCAGCTTTACTCATCAAATGCATATAACTATGTGTGAAAAACTTGTGTGGTTGATGGAAAACCTGGCTTCACAACGGATGCATTGAAAACAATTTCAATGCAAAGAAAGGAGAAGGAGATGATTTTAAATCTAGTTATAGACGAAATGTCGCTAAGAGAACAACTCCTTTTTGGCAAAAATTTTTTTTTTTTGAGCAGTGGACATGGGGACGCATGGATCACCAAAACGATAATTTGCTTTAAATTTAGGATAAATACATCTTTCCTAAAGGTGGCTGCTATTTGACACTTTTCATACGTCAAAAGCATGTTGTTATTGCATACTATGCAATAAAAAAAAATCTACGACCACTACTAAAAGTAGGCCTTTTAGCACTAGCTTGTTTCACTAAAAATGACGTTTTATAAATCAGCGTGTTAAAGAAATCAGCTGTTTACTTTTAGCTCATGTGTTATAAAGTAAACAGCTGGTGTTGAATTTAGAATTTCGAACTGATCAAGCCTCATTCACGCGGGTTTAGTAAACAGTCAAGTTGCTGGAGCAAGTCACTGGCTTTTAGTAACTAAACTCGTGTGAACAGAGAAGCCAGTGGCGAGTAGACTACTGGATCCAGTAAATGAAGCCAGGCAAGTAGATTGAAAACAGCTCAACTTACTTGCCTGCTATCCTGTCCCCACCACATATTAATTCCCAGAAGAGAGACATTCTTAAGCACAATTTGTATTCTAAAGGGTCTTCTACATAGAGCGTGTTAAGAATTTGAGCTGAAGCCCCATGTGTAGGTCTTCTTAAAAGCCATCTCCTGGTCCACACTTTCTTTTTCTTGTACAATTCTTCATGAAGTATATCCAAACATTCATCCATGAGAAGTTTTGAAATATTTTTAATTACTTTCTTTAATAAGTTTGAGCGATCCATTTTACGATGATTGCACTCAGAAACTAAAGCGAAATACTAAAACGTATGTGAACGGTCACTGGAACGAAGCCAGTTACTTGCTCCAGCAACTAGACTGTTTACTAAACCTGTGTAAACAGGGCTTAAAGTGAGCTTGTAAAGTAATTCTAGTTACTTCTTTCGTTAGAGGTAAAGTGTTTTTTAAATAATTAAAGCGTTATGTATTGAATAACGTAAACTGTGTACATTTATAATTACTTTTCATAACTAACTTTGTCAGCTACCTGCTGCAGAAACAGTCACCTGCGCGTTTATGCACACCTTCGGATTTGCTTCACAATTTTCATTTCTCGTGCATAAACATCCACTTTTAGCACTTGTTGCACAAATAGCTATTATCTACTCCAGTGGGATAAGTAACTCGTTACGTCACTCATTTGACACTATTTCCGCTAGGTAATGGAGCTCATTACACCACTCAGTTATGTAATGGCTTCATTACCTAACTGAGTGGTGTAATGGCTTCATTAGCTAACTGAATTAGTGTCAAATGAATGACAATGCCATTTGCCTACTAAAATATTTTTGAAAATGACAGATCTGACATTTCTCTTAATGCACTTTTCTCAATTTTAGGCAGTCGTAGATAAAATTTTGTACAATACATGTGTGATAATGCATCATTAATATACTTGTGTGCTTACATAACTCGTGCTACGCACTCATTTGTAACTTACACACACGTATATTAATGATGCTCTTATGCCACATGTATAGTAAATAACTAGTATAGCACAGATCTGTCACTTTACTGCACACTTCTGTGAAAACTGTTTATTAAATTTGGGAGTTTCCAATTTAAAACAATGAAAACATACATAACATTATTCTTAAGTTACGTCGACGTTTTGTAATCTCTTTTATCAAAAATATGTGGTAGTGGAAGAAATTATGTATACAACTCGTATGTAAAGCTTCTTTTTTGCACTTGTGAGATTTAAAGAATTCGATTTAGGCTCATTCTTTAAACTTTCTCACGCCTGCAAAAAAGTGGCACTTTAGCTACTCCTTGTATAATAGTAGTTTCTACAACAAGAGTGGATATGGACATTCCACTGTAGTTGTACAGTGTATTTTTTCTATGACCTATCAATGGAAAAAATTCGAAAATTAAAAAATATATATTCAACGTTAATTAATAAGATATATCTTACAACAAAATCACGTTTGCCACATACAATTGAGCAGCGCGTGCCCACAACAAAACAAACAATAAATGAAAGTTGCGTAGGTAATCACGAGTAACGTGGTTTGTGATTGATGTATTTCATATCTGCCCGTGTGTGGATATGAAATCATATTCGTTCAGTTAACTACACTCCTGTTCAAAATTAACGCACCACTCATATTTTTCGACTTATTTTGATTATTTAAGAAAATGTTAGGGTTTACTGTAACAAATAATAGGTGGCTTGTGTCAAACAGTTGTTGTTGTCAGTTTTGTACTGTTTTTGTGATTGCACGTCATTTATCTTTAGTGAAAAAGATTAATTACCTTGCTCACGTAATTTTTTCAGTTTGGTGAGTGTATTTTTTAAAGTTGCTACTTGAGCGTTGGTTATTTTTTCTTTTGTAGATTCATTCTCTAGGTCAATATTTAACCATTTAACTAAAAAAAATGAATCGGCCCCGTCATTTAAGCAATGATGAATGCGTAAGAGCTTCAACTTTGTTAGAAGAGGGCAGAAGTATGCGTTATGTGGCTAATTTATTAGGTGTCAATCATTCTACAGTCAGTCGAATGGTTAGAAGATTTAGGGAAACCGGATCGCACCATAGAAAACGTGGCCAGGGCAGAAAAAGGTCCACAAGTCAAATTGATGAGCGCTTTCTCCGACAACAGGTGTTACGAAACAGAAACAGTACTAGCAGAGAGCTAAGTAATTTACTCGAAACTGTCAGAAATGTTAGAATTTCTGCTTTAACCGTCAGAAGAAGACTAAAAGAAGCCAGATTGTCTAGTAGAAGGCCTGCTAGTGCACCACTGCTTACCCCAGATCACAGATCACGCAGATTAAGATTCGCTAGAGATCATGAACAGTGGACTATCGAAGACTGGAAGCGAGTTTTATTCACAGATGAAACTAGAGTGAGCCTAAAAAGTCCAGATGGTCGTGCTAGAGTATGGCGGAGGCCTGGAGAAAGATTTTGCGAATGCACTGTCTCTCAAAGAGAGCCATTTGGTGGTGGATCAAAAATGTTCTGGGGAGTAATGTGTTTTGAGACACGTACAGAATTAGTCCCCATTCGTCCTCAGTCCATGAATGCAGAATTCTATCTGGAAAACATTATTCAAGATCATGTGATGCCGTTTGCGCCATTTATAGGGGATCCCTTCATATTCATGCAGGATAATGCGAGGCCCCACGTCGCAAGACCTGTGTTAGATTACTTAAACGAAGTCAACATTGAAGTCTTGGAGTGGCCACCGCGCAGCCCAGACTTAAATCCAATCGAGCACCTTTGGGATGCTCTAAAAAGATTGGTCCGATGTCATATACCTGCCCCAATGAGCCTGCAAGAATTGGAGCGAGCTGTTCTCTTAGAATGGGAAAACATTCCCCAAGCGACCATCCAGAACTTAATAACAAGTTTACCACAACGAATGCAAGCAGTTATAAGAGCTCGTGGAGGTACTACGAGGTATTAAGGTTCATAAATACTGTTTGTAAATTGGAATTTTCCTTTGTTTGTAGAGCTAAGTTGATTTTTACAATTTTCCGATTTTGGTACCTGATCACCAAATTTTGTATAATTCTTCCGATTCTAAATAAAAATGAATGTTCATTAATGCCATATTATTTAATTACCTTCATTTATATTATAATAATGTTAAATTATATACTGAGGGCAATAACAAAGACATAATTACAAAATTTGTAGTGGTGCGTTAATTTTGAACAGGAGTGTATAATTGCCTACTTATCCATTCTGTGGATTGTGAAGAAAACAGAATATTTACATGCGGCAGTAGAAATGTTTTTTTTCACGTCTGGGAAAAAAACATTGTTTCTACGATACCAAAATCGTGACAGAAATAATGAATTATTTCCTAGAGGAGAGAAATTTAGCTAGGGAGTTTTCATTATGACTGAAACAACAATTATGTCAAATTCGAGGTTAACAGGTTAACAAACGCTATCAAACTAAGCATAGATACAGCAATAATAAAAAAAATCTGGTGTGATACACGCACACAACTTCCTTTTACAGTGATCTTATAATTAGTCAAAAATTTGATTTAAAATTTTTAAGCATTTGTCAAAAATTTTCAAAAATTACAAATTTTACAAAAACGGTACAAAATAGAATGTTACTTCAAGAGACAAATTTTCTCTAGAATCTTAAGCTGAATTCAAAACTGTAATAATATACCGGGTGTTCTATTTAAAATAGGAGTTAATAAAAAAAATAGAAAAAAAAAACAAAATAAACCCATTTTAGAAGTATTCAACTGGAAAATCACCTATCTCACATCAATACACATTAAAAATGTAATAAACATGTAAAGTTTAAAAAAAATCGTTAGAGCCGTTTTTGAAAAAATCGAAAAAAAACTGAAAAATCACAAGAGTAAACACCTACTTCCGGTTATGCGATTTTCTTCAAAAGCTTGCTGTCGCATTTACATAGTACACAAAACTTATATATGAAGTTTCAACGTCATACCTCTTTCCGTTTTTGAGTGATTCTGTTCACAGACAGCCAGACACACAGACCAATGAAAAAAAAATGTTTTTTTGGGATCAGGGGACTCTAAAACGTGAAGATCTGTTGAAAACTCAATTTCGAATTTTTGGAGTGAATCCAATACTTCCTTTATTGTAAAAGGAAGTAAAAAGAAGAGCACATAACCCCAACTACCTACCGCCACCCATAGAAGTTCTTAATCTAATTAAAATCAAAAACCAAACTCGACGCGCATGACAAGTATCAAGAGATCCAGTTTTAAAAATTCGACTAAATCAATTGACAAGGCAAGTTAAATAGGAGCTGCATAATTACAGGATAAATTCCTATCAAATGTACATTCAACAATTTGAAGCCCACGATCCATCCTTGTGGCAAGTCACGAAAAAGATACTAAAACAACCTACCCTAATTCCATGGCTTACTAAAGATAATATAGTATATTTCTCAGATCAGGACAAAAGCAACACACTCGCCAAGCAAATCGAAAGAAACTGTACCCCGGAGACGTAAACCAAGAAAGCATAAATGACATAGAAGAAGTAAGTAATTATGTGACAAACCACATAAATCAAAATGCTGGGTAAATTAAACCAACATCTCCACGAGAATTGGAAAAAATAATAAGGACCTTGCAAATTAAAAAATAACCTGGACGGGACATGATCCCCAACATTAATCTCAAAAACCTGACAAGCAAATCCTTAGCCTTTTTGTCAACTATTTTCAATGCGTGTCTACGACTAGGCTATTTTCCTAAAGCATGGAAACATGCTCATATCCTGCCTTTCCACAAACCAGGAAAAGATAAAGCTAACCCAGAACACCACCGACCTATAAGCCTCCTCT
>CALNHX010007260.1:0-76674 GCA_940337035.1 Agriotes lineatus
GTATGGGAGATGTGGGACGCCTGGGACATTAGGGACATATGGGACATATAGGACATCTCTGACGGCTGGGACGTTAGGGACATATGGGACATCTGGGACGTCTGGGACTTTAGGGACATATGGGACATCTGGGACGTTAGGAACATATAGGACATCTAGGACGTCTGTAACGTTAGAGACATATGGGACATCTAGGATATCTCGGACGTGTGGGACGTTAGGGGCATACGGGACAGCTGAGACGTCTGGGACGTTAGAGACATATGGGACATCTAGGACACCTGGGACTTCTGGGACGTTAGGGACATATGGAACTTCTAGGACGCCTGGGACATTAGAAACATATGAAACATATGGGACATCTGGGAAGTCTGGGACGTTAAGGACATTTGGGACATCTAGGACGTCTGGGACGTCTGGTACGTTAAGGACATATGGGACATTTAGGACGCCTAGGACATTAGGGACATTTGGAACGTATGGGAGATCTGGGACGCCTGGGACATTAGGGACATATGGGACATATAGGACATCTCTGACGGCTGGGACGTTAGGGACATATGGGACATCTGGGGCGTCTGGGACGTTAAGGATACAAGGGACATCTGGGACGTCTGGGACGTTAGGGACATATGGGAGATCTGGGACGTCTGGGACGTTAAGGACATATGAGACATCTAGGACGTCTGGGACGTCTGGGACGTTAAGGACATATGGGACATTTAGGACGCCTGGGAGATTAGGGACATATGGGACATATGGGACATCTGGGACGTCTGGGACGTTAAGAACATATGGGACATCTAGGACGTCTGGGACGTTAGGGACATATGGAACATATGGGACATTTAAGACGCCTGGGACATTAGGAACATATAGGACATATGGGATATCTGGGTCGTCTGGGACGTTAGGGACATATGGGACATCTGGGACGTCTAGGACGTTAAGGACATATGGGACATCTAGGACGTCTGGGACGTTAGGGACATATGGGACATCTGGGACGTCTGGGACGTTAAGAACATATGGGACATCTAGGACGTCTGGGACGTTAGGGACATATGGAACATATGGGACATTTAAGACGCCTGGGACATTAGGAACATATGGGACATACGGGATATCTGGGACGTCTGAAACGTTAGGGACATATGGGACATCTTGGACGTCTAGGACGTTAAGGACATATGGGACATCTAGGACGTCAGGGACGTTTGGGACATACGGGACAGCTGGGACGTCTGGGACCTTAGGCACATATGGCACATTTAGGACGGTTTGGACGTTAGGGACATATGGAACATCTAGGACGCCTGGGACATTAGGGACACATGGGACATATGGGACATCTGGGACGTCTGGGACGTTAAGGACATATGGGACATCTAAGACGTCTGGGACGTCTGGGACGGTAAGGACATATGGGACATTTAGGACGCCTAGGACATTAGGGACATATGGGAAATCTGGGACGCCTGGGACATTAGGGACATATGGGACATATGGGACATCTGGGACGTCTGGGACGTTAGGGACATATGGTACATCTGGGACGTCTGGGACGTTAAGGAAATATGGGACATTTAGAACGTCTGGGACGACTGGGACGTTAAGGACATATGGGACATTTAGGACACCTGGGACATTAGGGACCTCTGGGACATATGGGACATTTGGGACGCCTGAAACATTAGGGACATATGGGACATATGGGTCATCTGGGACGTCTGGGACGTTAGTTACATATGGGACATCTGGGAGGTCTGGGACGTTAAGGACATATGGGACATCTGGGACGTCTGGGATGCTAGGGACATATGGGATATCTGGGACGTCTGGGACGTCTGGGACGTTAAGGACATATGGGACATCTAGTGCGTCTGGGACGTCTGGGACGTTAAGGACATATGGGACATCTATTACGCCTGGGACATTAGGGACATATGGGACATCTGGGACGTCTGGGACGTTAGGGACATATGGGACATCTGGGACGTCTGGGACGTTAAGGACATATGGGACATATAGGACACCTGTGACTTCTGGGACGTTAGGGACATATGGAAATTCTAGGACGCCTGGGAAATTAGAAACATATGAAACATATGGGACATCTGGGACGTCTGGGACGTTAAGGACATTTGGGACATCTAGGACGTCTGGGACGTCTGGGACGTTAAGGACATATGGGACATTTAGGACGCCTAAGGCATTAGGGACATTTGGAACATATGGGAGATCTGGGACGCCTGGGACATTAGGGACATATGGGACATATAGGACATCTGGGACGGCTGGGACGTTAGGGACATATGGGACATCTGGGACGTCTGGGACGTTAAGGATACAAGGGACATCTGCAACGTCTGGGACGTTAGGAACATATGGGAGATCTGGGACGTCTGGGACGTTAGGGACATATAGGACATCTAGGACGTCTGGGACGTTAGGGACATATGGAACATCTGGGACGTTAGGGACATATGGGACATCTGGCACGTCTGGGACGTTAGGGAGATATAGGACCTATGGGATATCTGGGACGCGTGGGACGTTAAGGATATATGGGACATCTAGGACGTCTGGGACGTTAGGGACATATGGGACATCTGGGACGCCTGGGACATTAAGGACATATGGGACATATAGGACATATGGGACGTCTGGGACGTTAGAGACATATGGGACATCTGATACGTCTGGGACGTTAAGGACATATGGGACATCTAGGACGTCTGGGACGTCTGGGACGTTAAGGACATATGGGGCATTTAGGGCGCCTGGGACATTAGGGACATATGGGACATATGGGACATCTGGGACGTCTTGGACGTTAAGGACATATGGGACACCTAGGACGTCTGGGACGTGTGAAACGTTAAGGACATATGGGACATTTAAAACGTCTGGGACATTAGGGACATATGGGACATATGAGACATCTGGGACGCCTGGGACGTTAAAGACATATGGGACATCTAGGACGTCTGGGACGTCCGGGACGTTAATGACATATGGGACATTTAGGACGCCTGGCACATTAGGGACATATGGGACATATGGGACATCTAATACGCCTGGGACATTAGGGATATATAAGACCTTTGGGACATCTGGGACGTCTGGGACGTTAGGGACATATGGGTCACCTGGGACGTCTGGGACGTTAAGGACATATGGGACATCTAGGACGTCTGGGACGTTAGGGACATATGGGACATCTGGGACGTCTGGGACTTTAGGGACATATGGGACATCTGGGACGTTAGGAACATATAGGACATCTAGGACGTCTGTAACGTTAGAGACATATGGGACATCTAGGATATCTCGGACGTGTGGGACGTTAGGGGCATACGGGACAGCTGAGACGTCTGGGACGTTAGAGACATATGGGACATCTAGGACACCTGGGACTTCTGGGACGTTAGGGACATATGGAACTTCTAGGACGCCTGGGACATTAGAAACATATGAAACATATGGGACATCTGGGAAGTCTGGGACGTTAAGGACATTTGGGACATCTAGGACGTCTGGGACGTCTGGTACGTTAAGGACATATGGGACATTTAAAACGTCTGGGACATTAGGGACATATGAGACATATGGCACATCTGGGACGTCTGGGACGTTAAAGACATATGGGACATCTAGGACGTCTGGGACGTCCGGGACGTTAATGACATATGGGACATTTAGGACGCCTGGCACATTAGGGACATATGGGACATATGGGACATCTAATACGCCTGGGACATTAGGGATATATAAGACCTTTGGGACATCTGGGACGTCTGGGACGTTAGGGACATATGGGTCATCTGGGACGTCTGGGACGTTAAGGACATATGGGACATCTAGGACGTCTGGGACGTTAGGGACATATGGGACATCTGGGACGTCTGGGACTTTAGGGACATATGGGACATCTGGGACGTTAGGAACATATAGGACATCTAGGACGTCTGTAACGTTAGAGACATATGGGACATCTAGGATACCTCGGACGTGTGGGACGTTAGGGGCATACGGGACAGCTGAGACGCCTGGGACGTTAGAGACATATGGGACATCTAGGACACCTGGGACTTCTGGGACGTTAGGGACATATGGAACTTCTAGGACGCCTGGGACATTAGAAACATATGAAACATATGGGACATCTGGGAAGTCTGGGACGTTAAGGACATTTGGGACATCTAGGACGTCTGGGACGTCTGGTACGTTAAGGACATATGGGACATTTAAAACGTCTGGGACATTAGGGACATATGAGACATATGGCACATCTGGGACGTCTGGGACGTTAAAGACATATGGGACATCTAGGACGTCCGGGACGTTAATGACATATGGGACATTTAGGACGCCTGGCACATTAGGGACATATGGGACATATGGGACATCTAATACGCCTGGGACATTAGGGATATATAAGACCTTTGGGACATCTGGGACGTCTGGGACGTTAGGGACATATGGGTCATCTGGGACGTCTGGGACGTTAAGGACATATGGGACATCTAGGACGTCTGGGACGTTAGGGACATATGGGACATCTGGGACGTCTGGGACTTTAGGGACATATGGGACATCTGGGACGTTAGGAACATATAGGACATCTAGGACGTCTGTAACGTTAGAGACATATGGGACATCTAGGATATCTCGGACGTGTGGGACGTTAGGGGCATACGGGACAGCTGAGACGTCTGGGACGTTAGAGACATATGGGACATCTAGGACACCTGGGACTTCTGGGACGTTAGGGACATATGGAACTTCTAGGACGCCTGGGACATTAGAAACATATGAAACATATGGGACATCTGGGAAGTCTGGGACGTTAAGGACATTTGGGACATCTAGGACGTCTGGGACGTCTGGTACGTTAAGGACATATGGGACATTTAGGACGCCTAGGACATTAGGGACATTTGGAACGTAAGGGAGATCTGGGACGCCTGGGACATTAGGGACATATGGGACATATAGGACATCTCTGACGGCTGGGACGTTAGGGACATATGGGACATCTGGGGCGTCTGGGACGTTAAGGATACAAGGGACATCTGGGACGTCTGGGACGTTAGGGACATATGGGAGATCTGAGACGTCTGGGACGTTAAGGACATATGAGACATCTAGGACGTCTGGGACGTCTGGGACGTTAAGGACATATGGGACATTTAGGACGCCTGGGAGATTAGGGACATATGGGACATATGGGACATCTGGGACGTCTGGGACGTTAAGAACATATGGGACATCTAGGACGTCTGGGACGTTAGGGACATATGGAACATATGGGACATTTAAGACGCCTGGGACATTAGGAACATATAGGACATATGGGATATCTGGGTCGTCTGGGACGTTAGGGACATATGGGACATCTGGGACGTCTAGGACGTTAAGGACATATGGGACATCTAGGACGTCTGGGACGTTAGGGACATATGGGACATCTGGGACGTCTGGGACGTTAAGAACATATGGGACATCTAGGACGTCTGGGACGTTAGGGACATATGGAACATATGGGACATTTAAGACGCCTGGGACATTAGGAACATATGGGACATACGGGATATCTGGGACGTCTGAAACGTTAGGGACATATGGGACATCTTGGACGTCTAGGACGTTAAGGACATATGGGACATCTAGGACGTCAGGGACGTTAGGGACATACGGGACAGCTGGGACGTCTGGGACCTTAGGCACATATGGCACATTTAGGACGGTTTGGACGTTAGGGACATATGGAACATCTAGGACGCCTGGGACATTAGGGACACATGGGACATATGGGACATCTGGGACGTCTGGGACGTTAAGGACATATGGGACATCTAAGACGTCTGGGACGTCTGGCACGTTAAGGACATATGGGGCATCTAGGACGTCTGGGACGTTAAGGACATATGAAACATCTAGGACGTCTGGGGCGTTAAGGACATATGGATCATCTGAGACGTCTGGGACGTTAGGGACATATGGGACATTTAGGACGTCTGGTACGTTAGGGACATTTGAAATATCTAGGACGCCTGGGAAATTAGGGACATATGGGACATATAGGACATCTGGGACGTTAGGGACATAGGGGACATCTGGGACGTCTGGGACGTTAAGGACATATGGGACATCTAGGACGTCTGGGACGTCTGGGACGTAAAGGACATATGGGACATTTAGGACGCCTGGCATATTAGAAACATATGAGACATATGGGACATCTAATACGCCTGGGACATTAGGGATATATAAGACATTTGGGACATCTGGGACGTCTGGGACGTTAGGGACATACGGGACATCTGGGACGTCTGGGACGTTAAGGACATATGGGACATTTAGGGCGCCTGGAACGTTAGGGACATATTGGACATCTGGAAAATCTGGGACGTTAAGGACATATGGGACATTTCAGACGCCTGGGACATTAAAGACATATGGTACATATGGGACATGTGAGACGCCTGGGACATTAGACATATGAGACATCTGGGACGTCTGGGACGTTAGGGACATATGGGACATTTAGGACGCCTTGAACATTAGGGATATATCGGACATATGGGACATCTGGGACGCCTGGGACATTAGGGACGTATGGGACATATGGGACATATGGGACGTCTGGGACGGCTGGGATGTTAGGGACATATAGGACATTTAGGACGTCTGGGACGTTAGGGACATATGGGGCATCTGGGACGTCTGGGACGTCTGGGACGTTAGGGACATACGCGACAGCAGGGACGTCTGGGACGTTATTGACATATGGGACATTTAGGACGTCGGGGACGTTAGGGACATATGGAACATCTAGGACGCCTGGGACATTAGAAACATATGGGACATTAGGGACATATGAGACATATGGGATATCTGGGCCGTCTGGATCGTTAGGGACATATGGGACATCTAGGACGTCTGGGACGTCTGGGACGTTAAGGACATATGGGACATTTAGGACGCTTGAGACATTAGGGACATATGGGGCATATGGGACATCTGGGACGCCTGGGACATTAGGGACATATAGGACATGTGGGACATCTGGGACGTCTGGGACGATAGGGACATATGGGACATCTGGGACGTCTGGGACGCTAAGGACATATGGGACATCTAGGACGTCTGGGACATCTGGGACGTTAAGGACATATTTGACATTGAAGACGCCTGGACATTAGGGACATATGGGACAAATGGGACATCTGGGACGTGTGAGACGTCAAGGACATGTGGGACATTTATTACGCCTGGGACATCAGGGCCATATGGGACATATGGGACATACGGGACGCCTGGGACATTACGGACATATAGGACATGTGGGACATCTGGGACGTCTGGGACGTTAGGGACATATGCGAAATCTGGGACGTTATGGACATATGGGGCATCTGGGACGTCTGGGGCGTTAGGGACATATAGGACATCTAGGACGTCTGGGACGTTAGGGACATATGGGACATCTAGGACGTCTGGGACGTCTGAGACGTTATGTTCAAACGAGACAGCTGGGACGTCTGGGACGTTAGGGACATATGGGACATTTAGGACGTCTGGGACGTTAGGGACATATGGAACATCTAGGACGATTGGGACATTAGGGACATATGGGACATGTGGGACATCTGGGACGTTTGGACGTTAGGAACATATGGGACATGTGGGATGTCTGGGACGTTAAATACATATGGGACATCTAGGCGTCTGGGACGTCAGGGACATTAAAGACATATAGGACATTTAGGACGCCTGGGACATTAGGGACATATGGTACATATGGGATATCTAGGACGTCTGGGACGTTAGGGACATATGGGACGTCTAGGACGTCTGGGACGTCTGGGACGTCAACGACATATGAGACATTTAGGACGCCTGAGACTTTAGTGACATATGGGACATATGGGACATCTGGGACCCTGGGACATTAGGGACATGTGGAACATATGGGACATCTGGGACGTCTGGGACTATAAGGACATATGGGACATTTAGGACGCCTGAAATATTAGGGACATATGGGACATATGGGACATCTGGGACGTCTGGGACGTTAGGGACATATGGGACATCTGGGACGTCTGGGACGTTAAGGACATATAGGACATCAAGTACGTTTGGGACGATAGGGACATATGGGACATCTAGGACGTCTGGGACGTTAAGGACATATGGGACATCTGGGACGTCTAAGACGTTAAGGACATTTGGGACATTTAGAACGTCTGGACGTTAGGGACCTATGGGACATCTGGGACGACTGGGTCGTTAGGGACATATGAGACATCTGAGACGGCTGGGACGTTAGGGACGTTAGGGACATATGGGACATCTAGGACGTCTGGGCCATTAAGGACATATACGACATCTAGGACATCTGGGACGTCTGTTACGTTAAGGAAATATGGGACATCTGGGACCTTTGGCACGTTAAGGACATATGGGACATCTAGGACATCTGGGACGTCTGGGACGTTATGGACAGATGGGACATTTAGGAGGCCTGGGACATTAGGGACATATGGGACATCTAGGACACCTGGGACATTAGGTACATATGGGATATATGGGACATCTGGGACGTCTAGAACGTTAGGGACATATGGGACAGCTGGGACGTTTGGGACGTTGAGGACATGGGACATCTAGGACGTCTGGGACATTAGGCACATATGGGACATATGCGACATCTGGGACGTCTGAAACGTTAGGGACATACGGGACAGCTGGGACGTCTGAGACGTTAGGGACATATGGGACAGCTGGGAAGTCTGCGACGTTAAGTACATATGGAACATTTAGGACGCCTGGGATATTAGGGACATATGGGACATCTAGGACGCTTGGGACATTAGGGACATATGGGACATATGGGACATCTGGGACGTCTAGAACGTTAGGGACATACGGGACAGCTGGGATGTCTGAGACGTTAGGGACATTGTTACATTTGGGACGTCTGGGACGTTAGGGACGTATGAAACATCTAGGATGCCTGGGACGTTAGAGACATATGGGACATATGGGACATCTGGGACGTCTGGAATGTTAGGGACATATGGGAAATCTGGGACGTCTGGGACGTTAAGGACATATGGGACATCTAGGACGTCTGGGACGTCTAGGACGTTAAGGACATATGGGGCATTTAGGACGCCTGGGACATTAGGGACATATGGGACATCTGGGAGGCCTAGGACATTAGGGACATATGGGACATCTGGTACGTCTGGCACGTTAGGGGCATATGGGACATCTGGAACGTCTGAGACGTTAAAGACATATGGGACATCTAGGACGTTTGGGACGTCTGGAACGTTAAGGACATATGGGACATTTAGGACGCCTGGGACATTAGGGACATATGGGACATATGGGACATCTGGGACGTATGGGACGTTAAGGACATATGGGACATCTAGGACGTCTGGGACGTTAAGGACATATGGGACATCTAAGGCGTTTGGGACGTCTTGGACGTTAAGGACATATGGGACATTTAGGACGCCTGGGACATGTGGGACGTATGGGACATTTGGGACGCCTGGGAAGCTAGGGACATATACGACATCTAGGACGTCTGGGACGTTAGGGACATATAGGACATCTAGGACGTCTGGGACGTCTGGGACGTTAGGGACATACGGGACAGCTAGGACGTCTGGGACGTTAGGGACATATGGGACATTTAAGACGTCTGGGACGTTAGGGACATATGGAACATCTAGGACGCCTGGGACATTGTAAACATATGGTACATATGGGGCATCTTGGACGTCTGGGACGTTAGGGAGATATGGTACATCTGGGACGTCTGGGACGTTAAGGACATATGGGACATTTAGGACGCCTGGGAGATTAGGGACATATGGGACATATGGGACATCTGGGACGTCTGGGACGTTAAGAACATATGGGACATCTAGGACGTCTGGGACGTTGGGGACATATGGAACATATGGGACATTTAACACGCCTGGTACATTAGGAACATATGGGACATATGGGATATCTGGGACGTCTGGGACGTTAGGGACATATAAGACATCTGGGACGTCGGGGACGTTAGGGACATTTGAGACATCTGGGACGCCTGGGACATTAGGGACATGTGGGACATATGGTACATCTGGGACGTCTGGGACGTTAGGGACAAATAGGACATCTAGGGCGCCTGGGACGTTAGGGACATATGGGACATCTAGGACGTCTGGGACGTCAGGGACGTTAGGGACATACGGGACAGCTGGGACGTCTGGGACTTTAGGCACATATGGCACATTTAGGACGGTTTGGACGTTATGGACATATGGAACATCTAGGACGCCTGGGACATTAGGGACACATGGGACATATGGGACATCTGGGACGTCTGGGACGTTAAGGACATATGGGACATCTAAGACGTCTGGGACGTCTGGGACGGTAAGGACATATGGGACATTTAGGACGCCTGGGACATTAGGGACATATGGGAAATCTGGGACGCCTGGGACATTAGGGACATATGGGACATATGGGACATCTGGGACGTCTGGGACGTTAGGGACATATTATACATCTGGGACGTCTGGGACGTTAAGGAAATATGGGACATTTAGTACGTCTGGGACGACTGGGACGTTAAGGACATACGGGACATTTAGGACACCTGGGACATTAGGGACATATGGGACATTTGGTACGCCTGAAACATTAGGGACATATGGGACATAATGGACATCTGGGACGTCTGGGACGTTAGTTACATATGGGACATCTGGGAGGTCTGGGACGTTAAGGACATATGGGACATCTGGGACGTCAGAGATGCTAGGGACATATGGGATATCTGGGACGTCTGGGACGTTAAGGAAATATTGGACATCTAGGACGTCTGGGACGTCTGGGACGTTAAGGACATATTGGACATCTAGGGCGTCTGGGACGTCTGGGACGTTAAGGACATATGGGACATTTATTACGCCTGGGACATTAGGGACATATGGGACATCTGGGACGTCTGGGAAGTTAGGGACATATGGGACATCTGGGACGTCTGGGACGTTAAGGACATTTGGGACATCTAGGACACCTGGGACTTCTGGGACGTTAGGGACATATGGAAATTCTAGGACGTCTGGGACATTAGAAACATATGAAACATATGGTACATCTGGAACGTCTGGGAAGTTAAGAACATTTGGGGCATCTAGGACGTCTGGGACGTCTGGGACGTTAAGGACATATGGGACATTTAGGACGCCTAAGACATTAGGGACATTTGGAACATATGGGAGATCTGGGACGCCTGGGACATTAGGGACATATGGGACATATAGGACATCTGGGACGGCTAGGACGCTAGGGACATATGGGACATCTGGGACGTCTGGGACGTTAAGGATACAAGGGACATCTGCGACGTCTGGGACGTTAGGGACATATGGGAGATCTGGGACGTCTGGGACGTTAGGGACATATGGAACATCTGGGACGTTAGGGACATATGGGACATCTGGCACGTCTGGGACGTTAGGGAGATATAGGACATCTGGGACGCCTGGGACATTAAGGACATATGGGACATATAGGACATATGGGACGTCTGGGACGTTAGTGACATATGGGACATCTGGGACATCTGGGACGTTAAGGACATATGGGACATCTAGGACGTCTGGGACGTCTGGGACGTTAAGGACATATGGGACATTTAGGGCGCCTGGGACATTAGGGACATATGGGACATATGGGACATCTGGGACGTCTTGGACGTTAAGGACATATGGGACACCTAGGACGTCTGGGACGTCTGAAACGTTAAGGACATATGGGACATTTAAAACGTCTGGGACATTAGGGACATATGGGACATATGGGACATATGGGACATCTGGGACGCCTGGGACATTATGGACATATGAGACATATGGCACATCTGGG
Source organism: Agriotes lineatus (assembly GCA_940337035.1). Taxonomy (NCBI): domain Eukaryota; kingdom Metazoa; phylum Arthropoda; class Insecta; order Coleoptera; family Elateridae; genus Agriotes; species Agriotes lineatus. The sequence continues at coordinate 11,959 of CALNHX010007260.1, forward strand.
ACGTCTGGGACGTTAAAGACATATGGGACATCTGGGACGTCTGAGACGTTAGGGACATATGGGACATCTGGGACGTCTGGGACGTTAGGGACATATAGGACATCTAGGACGTCTGAGACGTTTGGGACGTTAGGGACATATGGGACATCTAGGACGTCTTGGACGTTAGAGACATATTGGACATCTAGGACGTCTGAGACGTCTGGGACGTTAGGGACATATGGGACATCTAGGACGTCTGGGACGTTAGGGACATATGGAACATCTGGGACGTGTGAGACGTTAAGGACATATGGGACATCTAGGACGTCTGGGACGTCCGGGACGTTAATGACATATGGGACATTTAGGACGCCTGGCACATTAGGGACATATGGGACATATGGGACATCTAATACGCCTGGGACATTAGGGATATATAAGACCTTTGGGACATCTGGGACGTCTGGGACGTTAGGGACATATGGGTTATCTGGGACGTCTGGGACGTTAAGGACATATGGGACATCTAGGACGTCTGGGACGTTAGGGACATATGGGACATCTGGGACGTCTGGGACTTTAGGGACATATGGGACATCTAGGACGTTAGGAACATATAGGACATCTAGGACGTCTGTAACGTTAGAGACATATGGGACATCTAGGATATCTCGGACGTGTGGGACGTTAGGGGCATACGGGACAGCTTAGACGTCTGGGACGTTAGAGACATATGGGACATCTAGGACACCTGGGACTTCTGGGACGTTAGGGACATATGGAACTTCTAGGACGCCTGGGACATTAGAAACATATGAAACATATGGGACATCTGGGAAGTCTGGGACGTTAAGGACATTTGGGACATCTAGGACGTCTGGGACGTCTGGTACGTTAAGGACATATGGGACATTTAGGACGCCTAGGACATTAGGGACATTTGGAACGTATGGGAGATCTGGGACGCCTGGGACATTAGGGACATATGGGACATATAGGACATCTCTGACGGCTGGGACGTTAGGGACATATGGGACATCTGGGGCGTCTGGGACGTTAAGGATACAAGGGACATCTGGGACGTCTGGGACGTTAGGGACATATGGGAGATCTGGGGCGTCTGGGACGTTAGGGACATATAGGACATCTACGACGTCTCTGACGTTAGGGACATATGGAACATCTGGGACGTTAGGGACATATGGGACATCTGGCACGTCTGGGACGTTAGGGAGATATAGGACCTATGGGATATCTGGGACGTCTGGGACGTTAAGGATATATGGGACATCTAGGACGTCTGGGACGTTAGGGACATATGGGACATCTGTGACGCCTGCGACATTAAGGACATATGGAACATATACGACATATGGGACGTCTGGGACGTTAGAGACATGTGGGACATCTGGGACGTCTGGGACGTTAAGGACATATGGGACATCTAAGACGTCTGGGACGTTAAGGACATATGGGACATTTAGGGCGCCTGGGACATTAGGGACATATGGGACATCTGGGACGTCTTTTACGTTAAGGACATATGGGACACCTAGGACGTCTGGGACGTCTGAAACGTTAAGGACATATGGGACATTTAAAACGTCTAAGACGTTAAGGACATATGGGACATTTAGGGCGCCTGGGACATTAGGGACATATGGGACATATGGGACATCTGGGACGTCTTGGACGTTAAGGACATATGGGACACCTAGGACGTCTGGGACGTCTAAAACGTTAAGGACATATGGGACATTTAAAACGTCTAAGACATTAGGGACATATGGGACATATGGGACCTCTGGGACGCCTGGGACATTAGGGACATATGAGACATATGGCACATCTGGGACGTCTGGGACGTTAAGGACATATGGGACATCTGGGACGTCTGAGACGTTAGGGACATATGGAACATCTGGGACGTCTGGGACGTTAGGGACATATAGGACATCTAGGACGTCTGAGACGTTTGGGACGTTAGGGACATATGGGACATCTAGGACGTCTGGGACGTTAGAGACATATGGGACATCTAGGACCTCTGAGACGTCTGGGACATATGGGACATTTAGGACGTCTGGGACGTCTGGGACGTTAAGGACATATGAGACATCTGGGACGTCTGGGACGTTAGGGACATATGGAATATCTAGGACGCCTAGGACATTAAGGTCATATGGGACATATGTTACATCTGGGACGTCTGGGACGTTAAGGAAATATATGACATCTAGGACGTCTGGGACGTCTGGGACGTTAAGGACATATGGGACATCTACGGCGTCTGGGACGTCTGGGACGTTAAGGACATATGGGACATTTATTACGCCTGGGACATTAGGGACATATGGGACATCTGGGACGTCTGGGACGGTAGGGACATATGGGACATCTGGGACGTCTGGGACCTTAAGGACATTTGGGACATCTAGGACACCTGGGACTTCTGGGACGTTAGGGACATATGGAAATTCTAAGACGCCTGGGACATTAGAAACATATGAAACATATGGGACATCTGGGACATCTGGGACGTTAAGGACATTTGGGACATCTAGGACGTCTGGGACGTCTGGGACGTTAAGGACATATGGGACATTTAGGACGCCTAAGACTTTAGGGACATTTGGAACATATGGGAGATCTGGGACGCCTGGGACATTAGGGACATATGGGACATATAGGACATCTGGGACGGCTGGGACGTTAGGGACATATGGGACATCTAGGACGTCTGGGACGTCTGGGACGTTAATGACATATGGGACATTTAGGACGCCTGGGACATTAGGGACATATGGGACATCTGGGACGTCTGGGACGTTAGGGACATATGGGACATCTAGGACGTCTGGGACGTCTGGGACATTTAGGACGCCTGGGACATTAGGGACATATGGGACATATGGGACATCTGGGACGCCTGGGACATTAAGGACATATGGGACATATGGGACATCTGTGACGTCTGGGACGTTAGGGACATATGGGACATTTAGGACGCCTGAGGCATTAACGACATATGGGAAATCTGGGATTCCTGGGACATTAGGGACACATGGGACATATGGGACATCTGGGACGTCGTGGTCGTTAAAGACATATGGGACACCTAGGACGTCTGGGACGTTAAGCACAAATGGGACATTTAGGACGCCTGGAACATTAGGGACATATGGGACATATGGGACATCTGGGACGTCTGGGACGTTAGGGACATATGGGACATCTGAGACGTCTGGGACGTTAAGGACACATGGGACATCTAGGAAGTCTGGGACGTCTGGACGTTAGGGACATATGGGACATCTAGGACGTCTGGGACGTCTGGGACGTTAATGACATATAGGACATTTAGGACGCCTGGGACATTAGGGTCATATGGGACATATGGGACATCTGGGACGCCTGGGACATTAAAGACATATGGGACATATGGGACATCTGTGACGTCTGGGACGTTAGGGACATATGGGACGTTTAGGACGCCTGAGGCATTAAGGACTTATGGTACATATGGGACATCTGGGACGCCTGGGACATTAGGGACACATGGGACATATGGGACATCTGAAACGCCTGGGACATTAAGGACATATGCGACATATGGGACATCTGTGACGTCTGGGACGTTAGGGACATATGGGACATTTAGGACGCCTGAGGCATTAAGGACTTATGGTACATATGGGACATCTGGTACGCCTGGGACATTAGGGACACATGGGACATATGGGACATCTGGGACGTCGTGGACGTTAAAGACATATGGGACACCTAGGACGTCTGGGACGTTAAGCACATATGGGACATTTAGGACGCCTGGAACATTAGGGTCATATGGGACATATGGGACATCTGGGACGCCTGGGACATTAGGGACATATGGAACATATAGGACATCTGGGACGTCTGAGACGTTAGGGACATATGGGACATCTGAGACATCTGGGACGTTAAGGACATATGGGACATCTAGGAAGTCTGGGACGTCTGGGACGTTAGGGACATATGGGACATCTAGGACGTCTGGGACGTCTGGGACGTTAATGACATATGGGACATTTAGGACGCCTGGGACATTAGGGACATATGGGACATCTGGGACGTCTGGGACGTTAGGGACATATGGGACATCTAGGACGTCTGGGACGTCTGGGACATTTAGGACGCCTGGGACATTAGGGACATATGGGACATATGGGACATCTGGGACGCCTGGGACATTAAGGACATATGGGACATATGGGACATCTGTGACGTCTGGGACGTTAGGGACATATGGGACATTTAGGACGCCTGAGGCATTAACGACATATGGGAAATCTGGGATTCCTGGGACATTAGGGACACATGGGACATATGGGACATCTGGGACGTCGTGGTCGTTAAAGACATATGGGACACCTAGGACGTCTGGGACGTTAAGCACAAATGGGACATTTAGGACGCCTGGAACATTAGGGACATATGGGACATATGGGACATCTAGGACGCCTGGGACATTAGGGACATATGGGACATATAGGACGTCTGGAACGTTAAGGACATATGGGACATTTAGGACGCCTGGGACATTAGGGACATATGGGACATATGGGACATCTGGGACGTATGGGACGTTAAGGACATATGGGACATCTAGGACGTCTGGGACGTTAAGGACATATGGGACATCTAGGGCGTTTGGGACGTCTTGGACGTTAAGGACATATGGGACATTTAGGACGCCTGGGACATGTGGGACGTATGGGACATTTGGGACGCCTGGGAAGCTAGGGGACATATACGACATCTAGGACGTCAGGGACGTTAGGGACATATAGGACATCTAGGACGTCCGGGACGTCTGGGACGTTAGGGACATACGGGACAGCTAGGACGTCTGGGACGTTAGGGACATATGGGACATTTAAGACGTCTGGGACGTTAGGGACATATGGAACATCTAGGACGCCTGGGACATTGTAAACATATGGTACATATGGGGCATCTTGGACGTCTGGGACGTTAGGGAGATATGGGTCATCTGGGACGTCTGGGACGTTAAGGACATATGGGACATTTAGGACGCCTGGGAGATTAGGGACATATGGGACATATGGGACATCTGGGACGTCTGGGACGTTAAGAACTTATGGGACATCTAGGACGTCTGGGACGTTGGGGACATATGGAACATATGGGACATTTAACACGCCTGGTACATTAGGAACATATGGGACATATGGGATATCTGGGACGTCTGGGACGTTAGGGACATATAAGACATCTGGGACGTCGGGGACGTTAGGGACATTTGAGACATCTGGGACGCCTGGGACATTAGGGACATGTTGGACATATGGTACATCTGGGACGTCTGGGACGTTAGGGACAAATAGGACATCTAGGGCGCCTGGGACGTTAGGGACATATGGGACATCTAGGACGTCTGGGACGTCAGGGACGTTAGGGACATACGGGACAGCTGGGACGTCTGGGACTTTAGGCACATATGGCACATTTAGGACGGTTTGGACGTTATGGACATATGGAACATCTAGGACGCCTGGGACATTAGGGACACATGGGACATATGGGACATCTGGGACGTCTGGGACGTTAAGGACATATGGGACATCTAAGACGTCTGGGACGTCTGAAACGGTAAGGACATATGGGACATTTAGGACGCCTGGGACATTAGGGACATATGGGAAATCTGGGACGCCTGGGACATTAGGGACATATGGGACATATGGGACATCTGGGACGTCTGGGACGTTAGGGACATATGGTACATCTGGGACGTCTGGGACGTTAAGGAAATATGGGACATTTAGGACGTCTGGGACGACTGGGACGTTAAGGACATACGGGACATTTAGGACACCTGGGACATTAGGGACATATGGGACATTTGGTACGCCTGAAACATTAGGGACATATGGGACATAATGGACATCTGGGACGTCTGGGACGTTAGTTACATATGGGACATCTGGGAGGTCTGGGACGTTAAGGACATATGGGACATCTGGGACGTCAGAGATGCTAGGAACATATGGGATATCTGGGACGTCTGGGACGTTAAGGAAATATTGGACATCTAGGACGTCTGGGACGTCTGGGACGTTAACGACATATGGGACATCTAGGGCGTCTGGGACGTCTGGGACGTTAAGGACATATGGGACATTTATTACGCCTGGGACATTAGGGACATATGGGACATCTGGGACGTCTGGGAAGTTAGGGACATATGGGACATCTGGGACGTCTGGGACGTTAAGGACATTTGGGACATCTAGGACACCTGGGACTTCTGGGACGTTAGGGACATATGGAAATTCTAGGACGTCTGGGACATTAGAAACATATGAAACATATGGTACATCTGGAACGTCTGGGACGTTAAGAACATTTGGGACATCTAGGACGTCTGGGACGTCTGGGACGTTAAGGACATATGGGACATTTAGGACGCCTAAGACATTAGGGACATTTGGAACATATGGGAGATCTGGGACGCCTGGGAAATTAGGGACATATGGGACATATAGGACATCTGGGACGGCTAGGACGTTAGGGACATATGGGACATCTGGGACGTCTGGGACGTTAAGGATACAAGGGACATCTGCGACGTCTGGGACGTTAGGGACATATGGGAGATCTGGGACGTCTGGGACGTTAGGGACATATAGGACATCTAGGACGTCTGGGACGTTAGGGACATATGGAACGTCTGGGACGTTAGGGACATATGGGACATCTGGCACGTCTGGGACGTTAGGGAGATATAGGACATCTGGGACGCCTGGGACATTAAGGACATATGGGACATATAGGACATATGGGACGTCTGGGACGTTAGTGACATATAAGACATCTGGGACATCTGGGACGTTAAGGACATATGGGACATCTAGGACGTCTGGGACGTCTGGGACGTTAAGGACATATGGGACATTTAGGGCGCCTGGGACATTAGGGACATATGGGACATATGGGACATCTGGGACGTCTTGGACGTTAAGGACATATGGGACACCTAGGACGTCTGGGACGTCTGAAACGTTAAGGACATATGGGACATTTAAAACGTCTGGGACATTAGGGACATATGGGACATATGGGACATATGGGACATCCGGGACGCCTGGGACATTATGGACATATGAGACATATGGCACATCTGGGACGTCTGGGACGTTAAAGACATATGGGACATCTGGGACGTCTGAGACGTTAGGGACATATGGGACATCTGGGACGTCTGGGACGTTAGGGACATATAGGACATCTAGGACGTCTGAGACGTTTGGGACGTTAGGGACATATGGGACATCTAGGACGTCTTGGACGTTAGAGACATATTGGACATCTAGGACGTCTGAGACGTCTGGGACGTTAGGGACATATGGGACATCTAGGACGTCTGGGACGTTAGGGACATATGGAACATCTGGGACGTGTGGGACGTTAAGGACATATGGGACATCTAGGACGTCTGGGACGTCCGGGACGTTAATGACATATGGGACATTTAGGACGCCTGGCACATTAGGGACATATGGGACATATGGGACATCTAATACGCCTGGGACATTAGGGATATATAAGACCTTTGGGACATCTGGGACGTCTGGGACGTTAGGGACATATGGGTCATCTGGGACGTCTGGGAAGTTAAGGACATATGGGACATCTAGGACGTCTGGGACGTTAGGGACATATGGGACATCTGGGACGTCTGGGACTTTAGGGACATATGGGACATCTGGGACGTTAGGAACATATAGGACATCTAGGACGTCTGTAACGTTAGAGACATATGGGACATCTAGGATATCTCGGACGTGTGGGACGTTAGGGGCATACGGGACAGCTGAGACGTCTGGGACGTTAGAGACATATGGGACATCTAGGACACCTGGGACTTCTGGGACGTTAGGGACAAATGGAACTTCTAGGACGCCTGGGACATTAGAAACATATGGGACATCTGGGAAGTCTGGGACGTTAAGGACATATGGGACATTTAGGACGCCTAGGACATTAGGGACATTTGGAACGTATGGGAGATCTGGGACGCCTGGGACATTAGGGACATATGGGACATATAGGACATCTCTGACGGCTGGGACGTTAGGGACATATGGGACATCTGGGGCGTCTGGGACGTTAAGGATACAAGGGACATCTGGGACGTCTGGGACGTTAGGGACATATGGGAGATCTGGGACGTCTGGGACGTTAGGGACATATAGGACATCTACGACGTCTCTGACGTTAGGGACATATGGAACATCTGGGACGTTAGGGACATATGGGACATCTGGCACGTCTGGGACGTTAGGGAGATATAGGACCTATGGGATATCTGGGACGTCTGGGACGTTAAGGATATATGGGACATCTAGGACGTCTGGGACGTTAGGGACATATGGGACATCTGGGACGCCTGCGACATTAAGGACATATGGAACATATACGACATATGGGACGTCTGGGACGTTAGAGACATATGGGACATCTGGGACGTCTGGGACGTTAAGGACATATGGGACATCTAAGACGTCTGGGACGTCTGGGACGTTAAGGACATATGGGACATTTAGGGCGCCTGGGACATTAGGGACATATAGGACATCTGGGACGTCTTTTACGTTAAGGACATATGGGACACCTAGGACGTCTGGGACGTCTGAAACGTTAAGGACATATGGGACATTTAAAACGTCTAAGACGTTAAGGACATATGGGACATTTAGGGCGCCTGGGACATTAGGGACATATGGGACATATGGGACATCTGGGACGTCTTGGACGTTAAGGACATATGGGACACCTAGTACGTCTGGGACGTATGAAACGTTAAGGACATATGGGACATTTAAAACGTCTAAGACATTAGGGACATATGGGACATATGGGACGTCTGGGACGCCTGGGACATTAGGGACATATGAGACATATGGCACATCTGGGACGTCTGGGACGTTAAGGACATATGGGACATCTGGGACGTCTGAGACGTTAGGGACATATGGAACATCTGGGACGTCTGGGACGTTAGGGACATATAGGACATCTAGGACGTCTGAGACGTTTGGGACGTTAGGGACATATGGGACATCTAGGACGTCTGGGACGTTAGAGACATATGGGACATCTAGGACGTCTGAGACGTCTGGGACATATGGGACATTTAGGACGTCTGGGACGTCTGGGACGTTAAGGACATATGAGACATCTGGGACGTCTGGGACGTTAGGGACATATGGAATATCTAGGACGCCTAGGACATTAAGGTCATATGGGACATATGTTACATCTGGGACGTCTGGGACGTTAAAGAAATATGGGACATCTAGGACGTCTGGGACGTCTGGGACGTTAAGGACATATGGGACATCTAGGGCGTCTGGGACGTCTGGGACGTTAAGGACATATGGGACATTTATTACGCCTGGGACATTAGGGACATATGGGACATCTGGGACGTCTGGGACGGTAGGGACATATGGGACATCTGGGACGTCTGGGACCTTAAGGACATTTGGAACATCTAGGACACCTGGGACTTCTGGGACGTTAGGGACATATGGAATTTCTAGGACGCCTGGGACATTAGAAACATATGAAACATATGGGACATCTGGGACATCTGGGACGTTAAGGACATTTGGGACATCTAGGACGTCTGGGACGTCTGGGACGTTAAGGACATATGGGACATTTAGGACGCCTAAGACATTAGGGACATTTGGAACATATGGGAGATCTGGGACGCCTGGGACATTAGGGACATATGGGACATATAGGACATCTGGGACGGCTGGGACGTTAGGGACATATGGGACATCTAGGACGTCTGGGACGTCTGGGACGTTAATGACATATGGGACATTTAGGACGCCTGGGACATTAGGGACATATGGGACATCTGGGACGTCTGGGACGTTAGGGACATATGGGACATCTAGGACGTCTGGGACGTCTGGGACATTTAGGACGCCTGGGACATTAGGGACATATGGGACATATGGGACATCTGGGACGCCTGGGACATTAAGGACATATGGGACATATGGGACATCTGTGACGTCTGGGACGTTAGGGACATATGGGACATTTAGGACGCCTGAGGCATTAACGACATATGGGAAATCTGGGATTCCTGGGACATTAGGGACACATGGGACATATGGGACATCTGGGACGTCGTGGTCGTTAAAGACATATGGGACACCTAGGACGTCTGGGACGTTAAGCACAAATGGGACATTTAGGACGCCTGGAACATTAGGGACATATGGGACATATGGGACATCTGGGACGTCTGGGACGTTAGGGACATATGGGACATCTGAGACGTCTGGGACGTTAAGGACAAATGGGACATCTAGGAAGTCTGGGACGTCTGGGACGTTAGGGACATATGGGACATCTAGGACGTCTGGGACGTCTGGGACGTTAATGACATATAGGACATTTAGGACGCCTGGGACATTAGGGTCATATGGGACATATGGGACATCTGGGACGCCTGGGACATTAAAGACATATGGGACATATGGGACATCTGTGACGTCTGGGACGTTAGGGACATATCGGACGTTTAGGACGCCTGAGGCATTAAGGACTTATGGTACATATGGGACATCTGGGACGCCTGGGACATTAGGGACACATGGGACATATGGGACATCTGAAACGCCTGGGACATTAAGGACATATGCGACATATGGGACATCTGTGACGTCTGGGACGTTAGGGACATATGGGACATTTAGGACGCCTGAGGCATTAAGGACTTATGGTACATATGGGACATCTGGGACGCCTGGGACATTAGGGACACATGGGACATATGGGACATCTGGGACGTCGTGGACGTTAAAGACATATGGGACACCTAGGACGTCTGGGACGTTAAGCACATATGGGACATTTAGGACGCCTGGAACATTAGGGTCATATGGGACATATGGGACATCTGGGACGCCTGGGACATTAGGGACATATGGAACATATAGGACATCTGGGACGTCTGAGACGTTAGGGACATATGGGACATCTGAGACGTCTGGGACGTTAAGGACATATGGGACATCTAGGAAGTCTGGGACGTCTGTTACGGTAGGGACATATGGGACATCTAGGACGTCTGGGACGTCTGGGACGTTAATGACATATGGGACATTTAGGACGCCTGGGACATTAGGGACATATGGGACATCTGGGACGTCTGGGACGTTAGGGACATATGGGACATCTAGGACGTCTGGGACGTCTGGGACATTTAGGACGCCTGGGACATTAGGGACATATGGGACATATGGGACATCTGGGACGCCTGGGACATTAAGGACATATGGGACATATGGGACATCTGTGACGTCTGGGACGTTAGGGACATATGGGACATTTAGGACGCCTGAGGCATTAACGACATATGGGAAATCTGGGATTCCTGGGACATTAGGGACACATGGGACATATGGGACATCTGGGACGTCGTGGTCGTTAAAGACATATGGGACACCTAGGACGTCTGGGACGTTAATCACAAATGGGACATTTAGGACGCCTGGAACATTAGGGACATATGGGACATATGGGACATCTAGGACGCCTGGGACATTAGGGACATATGGGACATATAGGACATCTGGGACGTCTAAGACGTTAGGGACATATGGGACATCTGAGACGTCTGGGACGTTAAGGACATATGGGACATCTAGGAAGTCTGGGACGTCTGGGACGTTAGGGACATATGGGACATCTAGGACGTCTGGGACGTCTAGGACGTTAATGACATATAGGACATTTAGGCCGCCTGGGACGTTAGGGACATATGGGACATCTGGGACGTCTGGGACGTCTGGGACATTTAGGACGCCTGGGACATTAGGGACATATGGGACATATAGGACATCTGGGACGTCTAAGACGTTAGGGACATATGGGACATCTGAGACGTCTGGGACGTTAAAGACATATGGGACATCTAGGAAGTCTGGGACGTCTGGGACATTAGGGACATATGGGACATATGGGACATCTGGGACGCCTGGGACATTAAAGACATATGGGACATATGGGACATCTGTGACGTCTGGGACGTTAGGGACATATGGGACGTTTAGGACGCCTGAGGCATTTAGGACTTGTGGTACATATGGGACATCTGGGACGCCTGGGACATTAGGGACACATGCTACATATGGGACATCTGGGACGTCGTGGACGTTAAAGACATATGGGACACCTAGGACGTCTGGGACGTTAAGCACATATGGGACATTTAGGACGCCTGGAACATTAGGGTCATATGGGACATATGGGACATCTGGGACGCCTGGGACATTAGGGACATATGGGACATATAGGACATCTGGGACGTCTGAGACGTTAGGGACATATGGGACATCTGAGACGTCTGGGACGTTAAGGACATATGGGACATCTAGGAAGTCTGGGACGTCTGGGACGTTAGGGACGTATGGGACATCTAGGACGTCTGGGACGTCTGCAACGTTAATGACATATGGGACATTTAGGACGCCTGGGACATTAGGGACATATGGGACATCTGGGACGTCTGGGACGTTAGGGACATATGGGACATCTAGGACGTCTGGGACGTCTGATACATTTAGGACGCCTGGGACATTAGGGACATATGGGACATATAGGACATCTGGGACGCCTGGGACATTAAGGACATATGGGACATATGGGACATCTGTGACGTCTGGGACGTTAGGGACATATGGGACATTTAGAACGCCTGAGGCATTAACGACATATGGGAAATCTGGGACTCCTTAGACATTAGGGACACATGGGACATATGGGACATCTGGGACGTCGTGGTCGTTAAAGACATATGGGACACATAGGACGTCTGGGACGTCTGGGACGTTAACCACATATGGGACATTTAGGACGACTGGAACATTAGGGACATATGGGACATATGGGACATCTGGGACGCCTGGGACATTAGGGACATATGGGACATATGGGACATCTGGGACGTCTGGGACGTTAGGGACATATGGGACATCTGAGACGTCTGGGACGTTTGTAATAACCTGACTTTCAACGTTAATTATTTAATTTTGAACTATGAATGATTACCAATGCTATTAAACTTTTTACTCTCGGATAACCAGATGCCAGGGTTCAATTTACTCTCTCAAGTATATAGAAAAGTACACATAACATCAAAGCGATTCATTTTGTATACCTATTTACATTTTAAAATAATAACTAAAATATTCCAGGTATTTTCAAATAAAAGATTTGAATTTCAATGTATCACGGGCAGGCTGACGCCTACTGGGTTAGGCAAGCCACGATGTTTTCTCCGGTCGTATCTTCTCGGTTACCGGACGAGGATAGTTCGTAGTTAGGAGAGCGTCCTCTACTCGGCTAAACTGGAAACAGAAACTAGGTTAAGTTTGTTTGTTTTTATCGGGGGCATGAAATAAAGTTAGATTTGCCCTTATTTCGGGGTGTTGAGAATGAATTTGATGTGAGACGTAACCTCGTTACGTCGGAGCTATTCTGCAGTGCCCGTGAAATCTCGTGTAATGCAAAACCTTTTATGATAAGTGAAAAGACGGTGGAATTACATATCGTGTGCCAGCTAATAACTTTTAAGCCAAATTTGCGTTTAAAGCTGTTACTGAAATTCCAGGGGTGTCTAGGTGATAACTAGGGGTTTTCTAATTGCGTTATTCAAGGTGAGTACACCCTCCTTTAAGCTACATGAATTACTTTTAGCTGGAAGCTAACCTCACACAATTTTTGGTTTAGGTTATGTACTATGAATTGCGGCACTGCAGAAAACACGGGAACTCTTCAGGACGAGATTCCTCTAGGTAAGTGAAGCTTTGAATTTTTACGAGTACGTTAATTACGGGAGTTTCGTCGCGGACATTTAACCCCGCAATTCTTGTTCAAGCTTATGCACGGACCTGGAGGGCCACGTTTTTAAAATGCTTTCTAAATGAATTACGTGAATGTTGTCGGGAAGCGGTTTCGAGGAGGTCTAAGACTCTTATCAGGCGTATATGTACAACGAACCACGTACGAGTTTTAGACCACACCGGTTTCGAGGAGTAAACGTATATAAATTCCAGACAGGCATATATAAACAATGATCCACGTCTGAATTTTAGATAAGATAACTCCTGAATAGGCTCGACGGAGATCAATAGGCACTGAAAATCAATGGGCCACTTTGATCTTTCGGGGATTTCTGGGAAAGATTGGTTCTAGGACTAAAAGTCAAAAATGTTCTTCGGGCGGGACCAGGATTTGGGCCCTCAGGGGGCCCCAGGTAGGAAGCTGGTTCGGCTCGCTGGATGCAAGTCAAGTCCACCTAACAACGTACGATACCTCTTATTTATACATTACCATACGCCGTAATTTGTGCAGGATTTTAGGCAGGGATGCGCTGGAAGACGACGGCGCCGGCGGCTCGTAATTTCTGCGCACCTCGATTGTTTCTTCGTGCCTCGGCGATGTTTTCGGACAATTTGTGACGAAGTTTTGGCGGCGGTCAAATTCGAACGTATTCCAATACGTAAAAATACGATTTCGGCCGGCGCTAACGTCACACGTTAAGGACATATGGGACATCTAGGAAGTCTGGGACGTCTGGAACGTTATGGACATATGGGACATCTAGGACGTCTGGGACGTCTGGGACGTTAATGACATATGGGACATTTAGGACGCCTGGGACATTAGGGACATATGGGACATCTGGGACGTCTGGGACGTTAGGGACATATGGGACATCTAGGACGTCTGGGACGTCTGGGACACATAGGACGCCTGGGACATTAGGGACATATGGGACATATGGGACATTTGGGACGCCTGGGACATTAAGGACATATGGGACATTTAGGACGTCTGGGACGTCTGGGACGTTAATGACATATGGGACATTTAGGACGCCTGGGACATTAGGGACATATGGGACATCTGAGACGTCTGGGACGTTAAGGACATATGGGACATCTAGGAAGTCTGGGACGTCTGGGACGTTAGGGACATATGGGACATCTAGGACGTCTGGGACGTCTGGGACTTTAATGACATATGGGACATTTAGGACGCCTGGGACATTAGGGACATATGGGACATATGGGACATCTGGGACGCCTGGAACATTAAGGACATATGGGACATATGGGACATCTGTGACGTCTGGGACGTTAGGGACATATGGGACATTTAGGACGCCTGAGGCATTAAGGACTTATGGTACATATGGGACATCTGGGACGCCTGGGACATTAGGGACACATGGGACATATGGGACATCTGGGACGTCTGGGACGTTAGTAGTAGAGATAGGCCGGTTCTGGATCACCTCATGTCATTTCTGGATCACTTTGTGGCTGACGCAATATTGCGCAATCTCAAGCGCGCCAAACCAAATGTCAAAGGTCATCGGTGTCTGTCAGTCACCAAAAAATCTATCTGTCTCTCTTTAACACATAGGGTTCTACAAAAAAACCATCTTTCTCTCTCTAACTCAAGCGAGCCCGGGGGCAGAGCCCCATCCGCCATATTGTGGGGCCCTCATGTGCAAGTTTGGGAGCGGAGGAAGGTTCAAGGTCACACCAACCCCGAGGGTTCCAGCCGTCGGGGCCGCATGCTCAAGTTAGGGGGTAGGGGGAAAGATTTACATCAGATTTTTTTGTATATTTAAATAGAATAACAAGTACTGGGCATTTTTATTAAAATACAAATTTAAGGCTAATTTGTCATTCAACTCTGCGGGGCGGGGTGGTGGGAGGAAAGGTGGTTTGCTACGGGTTTACATCGCGCGGGGCAGAGCCCTAACCGTCGGGGCCCCCATGTTCAAGTATATATTTTCGGGTAAGATATTGCAGAGCTCCATCCGCCGGGGGGCCCGCATCAGGTTTTTTGTATATTTAAGGCTAATTTATTCCAGCGCTGCCAAATTTTGATGAGCGTGGGAACCGGAAAGGTGTCATCTTCATTAGCTTGGGTGCCATCTTCATAATGCCAAATGTCAAAGTTTATCGGAGTCTGTGCCGCCATATTGTGGGGCCCCCTTGAGCCGCCGGACCCCCATGTTCAAGTATATATTTTAGGGTAAGATATTGCGTAACATGTTCTGGATATTGCGCAACACCAACCTCGAGGGGCAGAGCCCCAGCCGCCGGACCCCCATGTTCAAGTATATATTTTCGGGTAATTTTTTAAAGCCAAATATCAAAGTTTATCGGTATCTGTCAGACACCGGGGCAGAGCTCCAGCCGCCGGGCCCGCATGCGCAATATCAACCCTAGGCCAAATGTCAAAGGTTATCGGAGTCTGTCAGACTCCAAAAATCTATCTTTCTCTCTCTAACACATAGGTTTCTACAAAATCCATCTTTCTCTCTCTAACACATAGGTTTCTATAGGTATCTCTATCTACATAACATAAAAATGTAGGAGCGGAGGAAGTTTCAAGGTCGCATCGCAGGGCAGAGAGGATGCAAAGGTGTCATCTCCGGGGCCCCATGTCCAAGTATATATTTTCGGGTAAATTTTTAAAAGCCAAATGACAAAGTTCATCGGAGTCCCTGTTGTAACTTGTTATTTAGTTTAGTCTGTGCGCAGCCGTTGAGAGATAGAAATGTGTATTGAAAACATAAGACTAAATCTTTTACCATTTGAAACACGTTTACTTACATATTCCGACTGGGCCAACAGTGTGGTGTTACCTGCTTCTCTAGCCCGCGCCAGATTTTTTTATTGTGTGCTTTGTATGTCACGTGGTAGTTCATGATTGGAAAGAAGGTGACGATCCGCTGTCTGAACATATTCGTTGGTCTAACAACTGCTTATTTGCAAGACTACTTTGGGAAGAAAGGAAGAAGCAATTTGGGCGCGACACAACAACGGCGTCGTCTTTAAGCACCAGTATGAATGTTGTTAGGGAGATTGAGGAGTTTGGCAAAACTAACATAATGATCAGCTTGTTAGAACATCCAAACGGTTTACGATTCGAAAACGTTTATTTATATTGTAAATCTCTGGATCAACCAAAATACCAGTACCTGAGGAAACTTCTAAAACCCATAAAAGAAATTGGGTCTGTAATTGAACAAACCACACTACGCGAGGAGGGGTGGTGGGAGGCAGAGCCCCAGCCGCCGCACTCCTCCATGGTTTGGCATCAGATTTTAATAAAAATGCTGATTTAAGGCCAATTTGTCGTTCGTCATTCAACACTGCACGGGGCGGGAGGAGGTGGAGGGAAGATTCAATGTCGCATCATCTTTTGTATATTAACATAGAATACCCAGTACTGAACATTTTTAATAAAAATGCAAATTTAAAGCCAATTTTTCGTTTGTTATTCAACCCTTATGCTTGTGAACCACATCCGCACATTTTACGGGGGACACCTAACAAACCCCAGAAATTCATGTTAAGGGGCTGACATTATAACCAAATCAAGTCTTAAATTTCATTTATATCCTATGCTGGCAGCGCTAAAAAAACACTGGCGTAATTAGCAGTGGCAAAGTTGAACTTGCACTTGTTATGTGAATCGAAGGTCGCGCTAGTCGCTGAATGCCAAGCGCATTAAATTAGAAAGGTAATATTATGAATTTTAAATACCTGACTATTGAGGTCTAGATTTTTTACAAATTTAAAATCATTAAAAGATTATTTCTAATTATTTTTGCAAACGCAAACTACCACTTTAAGACAAAATCAACCTTGAGTTCGTATTCATTGCAATATAATTAATATAAATTCGTACTAGAAGCAAAAATGTCATCTACATTTACAAGTTACAGAGTAATTAATTACAGTATAGACAAATATTATCATAAAAATAGTCAATCATGCAATAACAATATAATTTAAAACGCGGAAGGGTGGTTTTAGAATTTTCAGTAATTGGGTACTCATCCGTTTATTTGTTAATTTAGGTAGGTTTGTCAAACCTTTCTATTTTTACATAAAAAAAACCAAGTGTTTTGCAAAGAGCCAACATTTGGTCTTAAACAGTTATTACGGCTGGAATTTGCACTAGCGGATATGTAACGCTCGGCAAAAATCGAAGGTTGCGTTATAAACGCTTGTTCGATTGTTGTGAATATTTTTACGAATTTCTAATTATGTTGATATGGCTTTTAATATAAGACTCTAAGAAATTCTGTACTGTATTCAGTCGTGTAGTAACAGTACAAAACAATGTTTTTGTCAATCGATGTGCAGGGTTTCAATACTCCGGAATTTACTGTAAAAGAATTATCACTTTTCGATGGAAAAAGAACTAGCCACTACTTATTCAAGGCGCCGTTTCGATTCACAAACTTAACGGTAGATTTGCAACGACAAGCAGTTTGGTTGGAAAAAAACCATCATGGCCTGAAATGGAGCCGAGGATTCGTTTCCCTGTCACAGCTACCCGAAATTCTACTGCATGAAACTGAGAACGCCCACACAGTATTTTGCAAGGGTTTGCAAAAGGAGAAATACCTGAAGCAGTTTCTTGGAGATAAGGTTATTGCAGTTGCAGATTACAATTTTGAAATGGATCCTACTGCCCCAGCATGCTTCAACCATTATTTAGAATTATGTCATTGTGCTTTGAATCAATGTAAATCTTTGTATCAAAATATAATAAGTGACGGTCTGTAATGGATTAATAAAACCACATTTTAATTTTATTGTTTTTTATTTGCGTACCTGACAAGAAAAAATAGAATTGATAAGATAAAATGTCACAGGTGATTGATATTTGAAATATATCTCCAGAAGAGCGAGCCATGGCCACTCCTAACTTGAAGTGTGAACATGCCGGTTGGTGTAGAGTTCATTTTCGTTGTAGATTTACACGGTAGTTCGAATACTGAGACACTTTCTTCCAGCATTTGAGCAAAGGGATGCTTTGGGTGGTAGTCCACATCCAGCGTTAGCGATGTATTTCCTTCTCTAGCAAAATATTTTAAAATGTTTTTTTCCAAATTGGCAATCAGTCGTTTCCGTTTTTCTCTTCGATTTTGGCTATCGCCAGCCATAGCACACACTACATACGCGTCAAATTCCAAGTCTAAATTTCTGAGTCCCGAGGAATTTCTCACTATTTTATCTAAATCGTTTTTTGCATCTTTAAACCAGAAAGCGCAGCACAACTTTACAGCGTGCTTTAATGTGATTTCATGCGAAGAATCGTCGCTTGGAGTCTGATCCATTATTTTATACGTGAACGAACAGTGCGCGAACTTGACGCAAGTTAAAAAACAACTAACGAGACCATGTTAATGCGCAACAATATAAAAACGAGGTTAAAATATAAATAACAAAGAGATAGCTGCTGTAAGTAGCTACAGCTTCCAAACATGGGTGGCGTAATTGCAGCCGCAACAAAAATCCGGCGGAGTAGGGAAATTCATTCAAACCTATATAGCGGGCGTACGTTGTTTTTAGTAAATTAACCCTGTTAACATTATTAAAAAATGATTCAAAGTAAAAATCAATAATAATAGGTATATTACCTCAATATAGCACACTACAGTAAAAGTCCACTAAAGGGCCTTGATATTTGCAATCTAGTTAAAGCAAAAATTATTTAATATACAGCCGTAGTTAAATTTTTTATTCGCTAATAAAACCTTTCTCTGCTGCTTTATAATCTATTAAGAATGCGCATAATTAGACAGGTGGCTGCTTGTTTATTGCGGCGTAGATTTTTTAAAAACTCGAAGGCCAACAAATATTAAAAATAAGCGAAATGCGAATAAACAAAAACTACATTATCGAAAATATTCAATCGGGTAATCACCTACAAATTGGACGAAACGTTTTCGTTGAAACCCAGGATGTACGAATTAATAATTTATTTGTTTGTAGTTTGTAATGGATATGACACAATGTTAAGGCAAAACAACCAATTTTTTAATAAATATTTTTAAAAGTTGCCGTTTTTTTATTTGCAACTCATACTTTGGAGTATCAGCAAGACATTTCTTTCGTGACGAAAATATTTTTCTTTTTTTGCCTGGTAATAAAGCGCAATTCATTCAGCCTAGGTAGTGGGGCATTATGAGGAAAACGCGCAGTGGTGGTGTTCACTGTTTAGTGGGATTTTAGTAAATATTTAAATTAATAAGAAATGATCTAAATTGATTCAAAGTAAATATCAAAGAATCCTTGAAATAAACGGTGGTTCGGATGAAGCAGCGGCAGTTTGTTGTATTAGTATATTATTCAATTAATTGTTTTCAATAGAATTTGGAAGAGAATCTGCGTAATTCGGCATTTGAGGGTTATTTGTATATTCCAGTTTTTAGTAGAATTGTAGGCAAAATTGAGTATCCAATAATCATAACAAAGAATTGACCTTTTGTATAATAATTAGTTAAGTCTCCTGCCTGAAGAAAAACAACAACAACCAAACCTGATAAAGGATTAGGTAACCAGTTGAATGGTAGCAACATTCTGCCTGACGTAAAATGTACCAAATGTTTGTTTTATTTTTTGTAGTAGTGGTAGGATGTGCAGATGCTTTAGCTGTATGTAGTCAGATTGGCCGAGCTGTCTAAGGCGCCGGATTTAAGCTCTGGTTCCTGTAAAGGAGCGTGGGTTCGAATCCCGCATCTGACACTTTTAAAACAACAAGTAAATCATCCTATTTATTACAATTTCTCATTTAATGTTAATTTATATGCGATTTTGGGTACTAATCACGCCTTTTGAAAGATACTGATATCCATATAACCGTCACAAAAAACCGAAATAACTTCTACCAAGCATAGTGAAAGACACACTAAGGTAGCTCCTAATGCTTTAGATGATAAACGCCGTATTAGAAAATAGAAGAGTTACCATTCCATGAGGACATTATTTCCTAGAACTACTGCAAAATAAAAAAACACGTTTATAAAAGTTTTTTATTTGCCTTTAATTATACATATGGCGTCGCATAGTGCAACATTGGATGAGGCGCAGTAGCAAAAGATTGAAAATGATGCATGCATGCATGCTTTAGCTGTATGTAGTCAGATTGGCCGGATTCAAGCTCTGGTAATATAGCGTGGGCTCGAATCCCACACTTTTAAAAACTGAAAATAAAAACAACAGCTTGTATCCGGCGCCGAATTTGTGTTGATTAATTAATATGTATTATTTTTATTTACTGCCGACATTGCTACTTCCAAATGCTTTATCCCCTCTGCCAAACTGTGCAGTTAAAGGTTCGTCTAACAAAATTACATTGTTTTCATGATACCTTTTTAAAATTAACATTTGGGCTATTCTTTCTCCTTTTAAAAATCTTTCCTTGCTATCGCTCATATTGTACATCATAACTTTAATCTCTCCTAAATAATCGCTATCTATTACTCCTCCTACTACTACACAATTAGTACTACTAACAACAGAAGATCTATCACAAATCATCCCTACCGTTTCTACAGGTAATTTCATACCAAACGCGGTCCTGATTTTCACCATACTTCTTCCTTCTACACCGATATCCTCCGCAGAATATAAATCCAAACCCCCAGAACCACAATAACTCCGAGAAAATGGTACCACACATCCTTTAAACATCCATACTAAAATCCCGTCTGGTTTATCTTTATTTATGCCAAACCCCGGACACCATATGTACTTTTTCCCATCAATTATTTTCGTCGCGCAATTCACATTAGCAGACATAAATCGCGGTGCCTCTATCACCTCCTCTTCCGTTACTTTCATTTTCTTTACTGCTGTAACATCTTCTTCCGATTTCCTTTTCTTATCTTCTAACAACACATCATAATCAAAATTTACATGCCACGGCAAAGTATAAGTATTTTGCGTACCTTCAGGCCATACGTCCATATTTCCTTCTTCTTCTTCTTCGGATATTTCCATTAATTCACGTTGGCTTTCCATATTACTTCTTGCTTGCTCGCCGCCGTTTCATAAACACTATCAACCACCTACCGTCTTATATATGCTATTATTTTGTAAAAAGAGAATATGTGCAATTGATTAGCATACTAATTAGGAAAAGGTTTTCCTTGATATTTGCAATCTAGTTAGAGTAAAAATTATTTAATATATACATTGCGCTAACAAGGAAACCTTTTTCGCATACAACTGTAGTAGTATTTGTTATTAAAAAGCTAGGGTTAATCGAGAGAACGGTAATTGCTTGGAAACTGGTAGATACCCTTGACTGCATCCCTATATTAAGTTGCCTGTTTGCTGCAGCAGTTGTCATAATCCTTCAACAGCAGCTATGGCTAACTTCAAGAATGCAGAACAATTTTTCCGCCATTTTCAACAGTTTTTGGCTAGTTGCCCTCCAGCATCCTCTCAACGGTCTCTCCAGGCAGTGGTCACAATGGAGTACGCCCTGAACCTACAAGGAGAGGCCCTAGCGGAGACGACCACCTTACGGACGTGGCCTGCAGCCTTTGACGGATCGTCAGCTGTGTGGTGGCAGGCCAACGTCTTTAAGCCGGTGGAGCGGCACCTAGCAAGATTGGACGACGGAGAAGTTTTATTTATTACATATATTTGGAAATGAAATAAATATATTTAGAAATATTTCGGTGGTATTATTTCAAAGTTATAGGCGCCGTGATCTTGAATTATACATAGTTAGTCAATTGCCGTTATGATCTCAGAACCTCGATATTCACATTTTGTATACAGTATTTCTGCCGAGGAGTTCAGCTTTAATAATACACTAACTAAAAGATTAGGGTTTGCCGGTTACAAATAGGATGCCAATCTTTCTAAAAAAGAATTCATAAATCGAAATGAATCTATAAATTTAAATTTAATACCATCTCCGTCGTTAGTTTTTCGTAAAAGAAATATAGCGCTCCTTGTTTAGGGGAATAGCTTTTACTGGCTAAAGTTATGAAACACCACGGGAATAATTCTAGAAGTTTTTAAATTTAGGTGCAATTACTATGGGCGGTCTGAAACTCGATGTACTTCAAATTCAAATGGCCTTTATAATCTATAAAAATTCAAGGTCACACTCTCGAAGATCACAGCAGCCACTAAGAGCGCTTATAACTTCGAAATATTACCTCTTACACAGATATTTCATAAATGCCTTTATTAAATATTTTCACTCTACAATTAACTTTATTTCTAATCGTCTTTTTATGCATATGCACACCTCATCTTCTGGTCGGTCAAGGATCATAGCATAACTGATTTTTACCGTATTATACGGATACCTGTTTAAACCTCTTAATTATCTTGTAAATCGAGGCACGCTAATGCGATCCTACATTTTCCAATGCCATTAGATTTGTTACTAGATTATATATTTGCTGTAAAATGCTTTCGTGCGGGCAATTCAAACTGAAAATATCGAGATTCTTTTTACCGGCTTGAACTAGTGTACCCGAAAATTCGTTGTATTCATAAAAATTCTTTTTATTAAAGAAATATATGTGTCCGTTCGTATATCGAAAAACAGATTTAAAGTCAATGGGTACCCCTGGAAAATCTTTGTTAGTCGTGCCGAGTTTTGAGTATTTAAAACTACATTCGTCCACTTCCATGTAAAGGTTCGGCTCATAAAAGATGTACGTCCGACCAGAGTACGTATTAAGTACGCCGTTTATCTCAATTATATTACCTTGACCTAGAACTGTGTTTAGTTTCGGATAACCATGTACAAGTTGCATCGAAGGAAATTCCATCGCATAAATATATTTGTCTATGAAAAACACTATTTGCCCATTAGGCCGCTCATATACTGCGTCGATTTCTGTAAAATTTTTAGGTAAGAACGTTAACCAGTCAGTGAGCAAAAACGGTTCGTTATACGTCTTTTCGCCTAAATTTATCATCCATACATACTTTCCATAGAATATATAGAATTTTTGATTAACTATTAGAAATGTATCTACTGTTTTAGTTAAAGCGCATAGATCCGGTTTCCTTTCTGACTGTTTTTCTAGCGTGTCTTGCTGACGTTTAGTAGTAGTAGTAGTAGTAGTGGGACGCGCCGTAATTGCCCGAACAGTTGTGCTTGTAGAACTCGCCGTAATAATAGTTTGACTCTTCGATTTTTTTCCATATACACTTTGTATCCCCAGTATATCATCTTGAGAGAGGCCAATGTTTGACAAGTTGCTTGGTGCCCCATAATACGAATACATGATAGACTTTTTCACAGCCGAATGACGCATGCCTAAAGCATGTCCTATTTCATGAGTTAAGATTGAAAGAAGACTTGTTTGACCTTCAGGTACAATACCATCCACTCCGGTATACCAATTAACCGGTGTATTAATATGCACTTCAACTGGTTTCTGCTCGGGCCCTGGAAAGTAAGAGTGACCTAGTATGCCATCCTCAAAGTCAAACCCGCACACTTTATCAACTGTTGTATGTGTGTGATACTTATCTCTCATAGAGATTGCTATCATAGCGGTTCTATTGTACGTAAACTGAAATTCTAGATTTGTATATTGCGACCATATGCTGAACGCCCTATTGGCCACATAAACTAGTTCGTCGGTAGTCGGCTGAAAATTCCACGTTATAACATGTGCATTCCACTTTGACTTATGCACTTGAAATAACCCTATTATATCTTTAACACCACATCTAGGCTGCTTCATTAAATTCAAAGTTTCCGTATTAATAGTATTTGATATTGGTAAATCGTAGCGGGCTTGAAATGTGTTTAATGCAGATGTGAAAGCTTCAGAATTTCCAATTAATTTTGTTGATGTTAAACCATGTTCACTTTCGTTGTTGCTCGATTCCAAAAACCCAAAACTCTGTAGGTATTTGATAACTTCACCTGTTTCGTTACAGTTCTGTTGGCTGACAACTGCATATCCTACTACTAACAATAAAACAAACATTTGATACATTTTACGTGTTTAATAGATACACGTCGCACAGAATGTTGCTACACACTAATATATTTGTTTAATGGTATCAACATTAAATACTGTCTTAGAACTCTTCTTTCACCTTTCTATTTATTTTACCTCGGTCAGCTGGTTGCCTAACCCGAGGCCCTTCATCAGGTTTGGTTGTTGTTGTTGTTTTTCTACAGGTAGGAGACTTAACTAATTATTATATAAAAGCCGCTTCTTTTCGTATATTTATTATTGTTAGATATACAAAATTTCAATGCGAGGCAAAAGATAATAAGGAGTCAATAAACTATTATCATATGCAAGTGTTTTTGTTAAATCTCGGTCTTTTGTTTCTTCATGTCTGCATATATTGCAAATAGCGTTTCTATATTATGTTGAAACCTTTACTTTTACATTCTAGTATGAGCTGTAATAAAAACGACAACTTTTTATAAATGTTTTATTTTTAAAAATTGGTTGTTTTACATATCTTAATGGTCCATAAATTAATAGCATAAGCAATTGGTTGTTTTGATAAATGACAGTATTTTTGGAACACCGGTATTGTGTTTTTCCACATCTGCGCAGATTGAAAATAGCGGTTCACTTTTACATTCCAGTTTGAGCTGTAATAACATTTAAAAGATTAGTACAATAAGCAATTGGTTGTTTTTCCTGGACAAATTTACTAAGTTAGTGCCATACCCCTTATAAACTACAATAGCGAGTTTTACCTGTATACATCCTAAAGTTCCACAAATTTGACCAAGTTGGCATCGGGCCCTTTAGACACATTTTTTCGACCAATAAAAACCAGAGCGTATTTTTTCGCGGATTTGTTAATTTTAGTTATATCTTCATCAGTCATTTTTTCGGAAATTCGTTTTGGAAGGTAAATTCGTACATCCTCGGTTTCAATGTAAACGTTCCGTCCAAATTGTGGATGATTACCCGATTGAATATTTTCGGTAATGTAGTTTTTATTAATTTGCATTTCGCGTATTTTTAATATTGACTTGAGAAGCCCGACGCTGTTAACTTGTTCGAAAAATGAATTCATTTTATGATCGTTTTTAACTAAAAGTACTAGTTGGTACTAATATAATATGAACAAAGAACAGTCCTTTATATAGGAATAAGCTGCCCGGAAAAATGTGGGTGTTAGTACATCGGTTGGCCTTTGCTTTCTCTAGAATTATTAAAAAATCTACTCCGCAATGAACAAGTAACCACCTTTCTAATTATGCACAGGTAGATTATCCTTCGATTCAATTGATTTTGCATGTGTTGTCTTTGGGAGTATAAAGCAGCAGAGAAAGGTTTTATTAGTGGAGGACATGAAGACACATCGAGATGATAAACCTTATTCATGTTTGATTTGCGAATAATACTACTTGAAAGGCCAGTTAAAATAAAAAATTCTACTAAATAAACGGTATCCTTGTTAGCGCGTTATGCAACGAATATATTAAATACTTTTTACTTTTAAGTAAATTAGCTGCACAATTTTAGTTAGATTGTAAATATCAAGACCATTCGAATTATTCATTTTAGCGGACTTTTTTACTGCAGTATGCACTTTTCAATGTACCTGTTATTATTGTAATTAAATGTATTTTACTCTGTATCAATTTGAATCATTTTTATTACTGTTAACAGGGCTAATTTAAATATTTACTAAAATTCACTCATACATAGCGGGGCTAAAAACACATTAAACAATAAACGCTCGCTATATAGGTTGAATGAATTGCACTCCATTACCAAGTAAATACGCGAAATAAATGCCTAATATTAAAACAATCTTTGCCTTCCATTTCGCTTTGTTCTTAAAATTGGTGCTCGACACTGTTAGCCTATTTCGATTTGTAATTGTTTCTATTTTAAAACTAGTGTAATATGAAATAAAAACCTATATATACTGTGCAACTAGCGGCCTAAAAATGTTAAAAATCTAAGTAAAAAAAAGGAATTAATTAAGCAAACGTGGCGGATGTAATAGTTAACCTATAAATAATAAAAATCTAAATAAACGGTTGCAAGAGTAAAAGGTATCCTTGATAACGAGTAAATATAATTAATTTTTGCTTTAAGTAAATTTACATACTCTATTTTTAAAGCGGATTTCCTATATATACATAAATCGTTATGAGAGTTGGCAAAATTGTGTTTGCATCTGAATTAAGCGAATTATATTTTTAAAATGGCCGAAAACAGCAAGAACTTTGTTATAATAGATTTGCAAGGTTTTAAGATATCCGAAAAGAAGTTTTCGCCAAAGGAATTGGCTGGTTACGATGGAGTCGTCGTTTCGCACTATATCTTCAGTGCTCCGTTCAGCTTTTCAAAATTACCACCGCATTTACAAAAAGAAGCAAAATGGCTCATGAACAATCACCACTGCATTAATTGGAACGAAGGGTTTACTCCGGTCTTCATGTTTACGAAGATCATTCAACGACTTGTCCGAGATGCAGATGTTATATACGTAAAAGGACGTGAAAAGGCCGCATTTTTAAGAAATTACACCAACAAACGCATCGTCGAGATAGAAGAACAACCGGCCCTCACCCCATCACAGCCGGCCTGCATGCATCATTTGCAATCTATTTGTTACTGCGCCTTGTCCAATGTTTTTTATTTGCGAAAACACTATATATTGAAATAATGGCCCCTGGTATGTATTTTGTTTAACATCTAAAGCACCAGGACTTCGCGTAATTTTTATTACATTGTTATTGCAAGATTGGCGGTAATCAATTATTCCGGAACTTTATATGCAAATGTAGTTGTTAATACCTAGTATTAGATTGTTGTAATTAAATTATGTTTTAAATAAAAAAACATGGTTCCTGTTTTAACATATTGATTTTAGGAGGTGTACGTAAAACAAAATATATAATAACTAACACCGCTGCTCTTAAGAATGTAATGCGAAATACCGGTTATTTATATTAGTCAACACATGTAAAAAACGGCAATGTCGTTAATTGCGGCACGATTTGAATAATGTCGTTTCTCCTACTAATTATGTTGTTATGATATGCAAATTAACCAGATCTATTTCTGAAGCAGCAATGGTGTAATTTCTCTTGTATTAACGCTGCTGTAACTGATCTTAATAATTAGAACAGTGCTGACCTTAAATTCATACTTTCAAATTTAAGGCGGTTAATATCATACTAGTGCAATTATAAACTTTGGCGAATGTTAATTTCATTAGCCGTGTACTGGGGATGTTATTCATATCTAACGACTTTTGAAACCGGTTTCCACGATGACAAAAATGGTACTCAAGATAATGAATATGACACCTTTGCCTCCTCTCTGTCCTCTGGGGTTGATGTGACCTAGAAACTTCGATTCACATAACAAGTGCAAGTTCAACTTTGCCACTGCTAATTACGCCAATGTTTTTTTAGCGCTGCCGGCATAGGATATAAATGAAATTTAAGACTTGATTTGGTTATAATGTCAGCCCCTTAACATGAATTTCTGGGGTTTGTTAGGTGTCCCCCGTAAAATGTGCGGATGTGGTTCACAAGCATAAGGGTTGAATGACAAACGAAAAATTGGCTTTAAATTTGCATTTTTATTAAAAATGTTCAGTACTGGGTATTCTATGTTAATATACAAAAGATGATGCGACATTGAATCTTCCCTCTACCTCCTCCCGCCCCGTGCAGTGTTGAATGACGAACGACAAATTGGTCTTAAATCAGCATTTTTATTAAAATCTGATGCCAAACCATGGAGGAGTGAGGCGGCTGGGGCTCTGCCTCCCACCACCCCTCCTCGCGTAGTGTGGTTTGTTCAATTACAGACCCAATTTCTTTTATGGGTTTTAGAAGTTTCCTCAGGTACTGGTATTTTGGTTGATCCAGAGATTTACAATATAAATAAACGTTTTCGAATCGTAAACCGTTTGGATGTTCTAACAAGCTGATCATTATGTTAGTTTTACCAAACTCCTCAATCTCCCTAACAACATTCATACTGGTGCTTGAAGACGACGCCGTTGTTGTGTCGCGCCCAAATTGCTTCTTCCTTTCTTCCCAAAGTAGTCTTGCAAATAAGCAGTTGTTAGACCAACGAATATGTTCAGACAGCGGATCGTCACCTTCTTTCCAATAATGAACTACCACGTGACATACAAAGCACACAATAAAAAAATCTGGCGCGGGCTAGAGAAGCAGGTAACACCACACTGTTGGCCCAGTCGGAATATGTAAGTAAACGTGTTTCAAATGGTAAAAGATTTAGTCTTATGTTTTCAATACACATTTCTATCTCTCAACGGCTGCGCACAGACTAAACTAAATAACAAGTTCCAACAGGGACTCCGATGAACTTTGTCATTTGGCTTTTAAAAATTTACCCGAAAATATATACTTGGACATGGGGCCCCGGAGATGACACCTTTGCATCCTCTCTGCCCTGCGATGCGACCTTGAAACTTCCTCCGCTCCTACATTTTTATGTTATGTAGATAGAGATACCTATAGAAACCTATGTGTTAGAGAGAGAAAGATGGATTTTGTAGAAACATATGTGTTAGAGAGAGAAAGATAGATTTTTGGAGTCTGACAGACTTCGATAACCTTTGACATTTGGCCTAGGGTTGATATTGCGCATGCGGTCCCGGCGGCTGGAGCTCTGCCCCGGTGTCTGACAGATACCGATAAACTTTGATATTTGGCTTTAAAAAATTACCCGAAAATATATACTTGAACATGGGGGTCCGGCGGCTGGGGCTCTGCCCCTCGAGGTTGGTGTTGCGCAATATCCAGAACATGTTACGCAATATCTTACCCTAAAATATATACTTGAACATGGGGGTCCGGCGGCTCAAGGGGGCCCCACAATATGGCGGCACAGACTCCGATAAACTTTGACATTTGGCATTATGAAGATGGCACTCAAGCTAATGAAGATGACACCTTTCCGGTTCCCACGCTCATCAAAATTTGACAGCGCCGGAATAAATTAGCCTTAAATATACAAAAAACCTGATGCGGGCCCCCCGGCGGCTGGAACCCTCGGGGTTGGTGTGACCTTGAAAATTTCTCCGCTCCCGAACTTGCACATAAGGGTCTGGCGGATGGGGCTCTGCCCCTGGGGTTGATGTTGCGCAATACCCAGAACATGTTACGCAATATCTTACCCGAAAATATATACTTGAACATGGGGGCCCCGGCGGCTAGGGCTCTGCCCCGCGCGATGTAAACCCGTAGCGAACCACCTTTCCCCCCACCACCCCGCCCCACAGAGTTGAATGACAAATTAGCCTTAAATTTGTATTTTAATAAAAATGCCCAGTACGTGTTATTCTATTTAAATATACAAAAAAATCTGATGTAAATCTTTTCCCCCACCCCCTAACTTGAGCATGCGGCCCCGACGGCTGGAACCCTCGGGGTTGGTGTGACCTTGAACCTTCCTCCGCTCCCAAACTTGCACATGAGGGCCCCACAATATGGCGGCTGGGGCTCTGCCCCCGGGCTCGCTTGAGTTAGAGAGAGAAAGATGGTTTTTTTGTAGAACCCTATGTGTTAAAGAGAGACAGATAGATTTTTTGGTGACTGACAGACACCGATGACCTTTGACATTTGGTTTGGCGCGCTTGAGATTGCGCAATATTGCGTCAGCCACAAAGTGATCCAGAAATGACATGAGGTGATCCAGAACCGGCCTATCTCTACTACTGGCGTTAAAGACATATGGGACATCTAGGACGTCTGGGACGTCTGGGACGTTCAGGACATATGGGACATTTAGGACGCCTGGAACATTAGGGACATATGGGACATATGCGACATCTGGGACGCCTGGGACTTTAGGGTCATATGGGACATATGGGACATCTGGGACGTCTTGGACGTCTGGGACGTTAAGGACATATGGGACATTTAGGACGTCTGGGACGTTAGGGACATATGGAACATCTAGGACGCCTGGGACATTAGGGACATATGGGACATATGGGACATCTGGGACGTCTGGGACGTTAGCGACATATACGACATCTAGGACGTCTGATACGTCTGAGACGTCTGAGACATTAGGGACATACGGGACAGCTGGGATGTCTGGGACGTTAGGGACATATGAGACATTTAGGATGTCTGGGACGTTAGGGACATATGGAACATCTAGGACGCCTGGGACATTAGGGACATATGGGACATATGGAACATTTAAGACGTCTGGGACGTTAGGAACATATAGGACATTTAGGACGCCTGAGGCATTAACGACATATGGGACATCTGGGACTCCTGGGACATTAGGGACACATGGGACATATGGGACATCTAGGACGTCGTGGACGTTAAAGACATATGGGACACCTAGGACGTCTGGGACGTTAAGCACATATGGGACGTTTAGGACGCCTTTAACATTAGGGACATATGGGACATATGGGACATCTGGGACGCCTGGGACATTAGGGACATGTGGGACATATAGGACATCTGGGACGTCTGGGACGTTAGGGACATATGGGACATCTGAGACGTCTGGGACGTTAAGGACCTATGGGACATCTAGGAAGTCTGGGACGTTAGGGACATATGGGACATCTAGGACGTCTGGGACGTCTGGGACGTTAATGACATATGGGACATTTAGGACGCCTGGGACATTAGGGACATATGGGACATCTGGGACGGCTGGGACGTTAGGGACATATGGGACATCTAAAACGTCTGGGACGTTAAGGACATATGGGACATCTAGGACGTCTGGGAGGTCTGGGACGTTAAGGACATATGGGACATATGAGACATCTGGGACGTCTGGGACGTTAGGGACATATGGGACATCTAAAACGTCTGGGACGTTAAGGACATATGGGACATCTAGGACGTCTGGGAGGTCTGGGACGTTAAGGACATATCGGACATTTAGGACGCCTGGGACATTAGGGATATATCGGACAAATGGGACATCTGGGACGTCTGGGACGTCTGGGACGTTAGGGACATATAGGACATCTAGGACGTGTGGGACGTTAGGGACATGTGGGACATCTAGAACGTCTGGGACGTCTAGGACGTTAGGGACATACGGGACAGCTGGGATGTCTGGGACGTTAAGGACATATGGGACATCTAGAACGTCTGGGACGTTAAGGAAATATGGGACATCTGGGACGTCTAGGACGTTAAGGACATATGGGACATCTGAGACGTCTGGGACGTTACGGACATATAGGGCATCTAGGACGTCTGGGACGTTAGGGACATATGGGACATCTAGAACGTCTGGGACGTCTGGGACGTTAGGGGCATACGGGACAGCTGGGACGTCTGGGACGTTAAGGACATATGGGACATTTAGGACGTCTGCGACGTTAGGGACATATGGAACATCTAGGACGCCTGGGACATTGTGAACATATGGGACATATGGGACATCTGGGACGTCTGGGACGTTAGGGACATATGGGACATCTGGGATGTCTGGGACGTTACGGATATATGGGGCATCTTGGACGTTTGGGACGTCTGGGACGTTAGGGACATACGGGACAGCTGGGACGTCTGGGACGTTAGAGACATATGAGACATTTAGGACGTCTGGGACGTTAGGGACATTTGGAACATCTAGGACGCCTGGGACATTTGCGACATATGGGACATATGGGACATCTGTTACGTCTGGGACGTTAAAGACATATGGGACATCTGAAACGTCTGGGATGTTGACATATGGGACATCTAGGACGTCTGGGACGTCTGGGACGTTAAGGACATATAGGACATTTAGGACGCCTGGGACATTAGAGACATGGGACATATGGGACATCTTGGGCGTCTGGGTCGTTAGGGACATATAGGACATCTAGAACTTCTGGGACTTCTGGTAAGTTAGGGACATATGGGAGATTTAGGATGTCTGGGACGTTAGTGACATATGGAACATCTAGGACGCCTGGGACATTGTGAACATATGGGACATATGTGACATCTCGGACGTCTGGGACGTTAGTGGCATATGGGACATTTGGGACGTCTGGGACGTTAGGGACATATGGGACCTCTAGGACGTCCGGGACGTCTGGGACGTTAAGGACATATGGGACATTTAGGACGCCTGTAACATTAGGGACATATGGGAC
Source organism: Agriotes lineatus (assembly GCA_940337035.1). Classification (NCBI taxonomy): domain Eukaryota; kingdom Metazoa; phylum Arthropoda; class Insecta; order Coleoptera; family Elateridae; genus Agriotes; species Agriotes lineatus. Next base: position 44,964 of record CALNHX010007260.1, read on the forward strand.
ATATGAGACATCTGGGACGCCTGGAACATTAGGGACATATGAAACATATGGGACATCTGGGACGTCTGGGACCTTAGGGACATATGGGACATCTGGGACGTCTGGGACGTTAAGGACATATGGGAGATTTAGGATGTCTGGGACGTTAGGGACATATGGAACATCTAGGACGCCTGGGACATTGTGAACATATGGGACATATGTGACATCTGGGACGTCTGGGACGTTAGTGGCATATGGGACATCTGGGACGTCTGGGGCGTTAGGGACATATGGGACATCTATGACGTCCGGGACGTCTGGGACGTTAAGGACATATGGGGCATTTAGGACGCCTGTAACATTAGGGACATATGGGAAATATGAGACATCTGGGACGCCTGGAACATTAGGGACATATGAAACATATATGACATCTGGGACGTCTGGGACGTTATTGACATATGGGACATCTGGGACGTCTGAGACGTTAAGGACATATGGGACATCTAGGACGTCTGGGACGTCTGGGACGTTAAAGGCATATGGGACATTTAGGACGCATGAGACATTAGGGACATATGGACATATGGGACATCTGGGGCGTCTGGGACGTTAGGGACATATGGGACATCTGGGACGTCTAGGACGTTAAAGAAATATGGGAGGTCTAGGATGTCTGGAACGTTAGGGACGTATGGAACATCTAGGACGCCTGGGACATTAGGAACATATGGGACATATGAGACATCTGGAACGTCTGGGACGTTAGGGACATATGGGACATCTGGAACGTCTGGGACGTTAAGGACATATGGGACATCTAAGACGTCTGGGACATCTGGGACGTTAAGGACATATGGGACATTTAGGACGCCTGGGACATTAGGGACATATGGGACATCTGGGACGCCTGGGACATTAGGGACATATGGGACATATGGGACATCTGGGACGTCTGGGACGTCTGAGACGTTAGGGACATATAGGACATCTAGGACGTCTGGGACGTTAGGGACGTATGGAATATCTAGGACGTCTGGGACGTTTGGGACGTTAGGGACGTACGGAACAGCTGGGACGTCTCGGACGTTAGGGACATATGGGACATTTAGGACGTCTGGGACGTTAGGGACATACGGCACAGCTGGGACGTCTGGGATGTTAGGGACATATGGGACATCTGAGACGTCTGGGACGTTAGGTACATATGGGACATATGGGACATCTGGGACGTCTGGGACGTCTGGGACGTTAAAGACATATGGGACATTTAGGAAGCCTGGGACATTAGGGACATATGGGACATATGAGACATCTGGGACGCCTTGGACATTAGGGACATATGGGACATTCAGGACGCCTGGGACATTAGGGACATATGAGACATCTGGGACGTTTGGCACATTAAGGACATATGGGACATATGGGACGTCTAGGACGTTAGGGACATATGGGACAGCTGGGACGTCTGGGACGTTAGGGACATATGGGACATTTAGGACGTCTGGGACATTAGGGACATATGGAACATTTAGGACGCCTGGGACATTAGGGACATATGGGACATCTAGGACGTCTGGGACGTCTGGGACGTTAAGGACATATGGGACATTTAGGACGCCTGATACATTAGGGACATATCGAATATGAGACATCTGGGACGCCTGGGACATTAGGGACATATGGGACATATGGGACATCTGGGACATCAGGGACGTTACGGACATCTAGGACGTCTAGGACGTCGGGGAAGTTAAGGACATACGAGACAGCTGGGACGTCTGGGACGTTAGGGATATGGGGGACATTTGGACGTCTGGGACATATAGGACGTCTGGGACGTTAGGGACATATGGGACATCTGGCACGTCTGGAACGTTAAAGACATATGGGACATCTAGGACGTCTAGGACGTCTGGGACGTTAGGCACATACGGGTCAGCTGGGACGTCTGGGACGTTAGGCACATATGGGATATTTAGGACGTCTGGGACGTTAGGGACATATGGAACATCCAGGACGCCTGGGCCATTAGGGACATATGAGACATATGGGACATCTGCGACGTATGGGACGTTAGGGACATATGGGACATCTGGGACGTCTGGGACGTTAAGGACATATGGGACATCTAGGACGTCTGGGACGTTAGGGACTTATAAGACATTTAGGACGCCTGAGACATTAGAGACATATGGGACATATGGGACATCTGGGACGTCTGGGACGTTAAGGACATATGGGACATCTAGGACGTCTGGGACGTTAGGGACTTATAAGACATCTAGGACGTATGGGACGTCTGGGACGTTAGGGACATACGGGACAGCTGGGACGTCTGGGACGTTAGGGACATATGGGACATTTAGGACGTCTGGGACGTTAGACACATATGGAAGATCTAAGACGCCTGGGACATTAGGGACATATGGGACATCTGGGACGCCTGGGACATTAGGGACATATGGGACATATGGGACATCTGGGACGTCTGGGACATTAGGGACATATGGGACATATGGAACATTTAAGACGTCTGGGACGTTAGGAACATATAGGACATTTAGGACGCCTGAGGCATTAACGACATATGGGACATCTGGGACTCCTGGGACATTAGGGACACATGGGACATATGGGACATCTAGGACGTCGTGGACGTTAAAGACATATGGGACACCTAGGACGTCTGGGACGTTAAGCACATATGGGACGTTTAGGACGCCTTTAACATTAGGGACATATGGGACATATGGGACATCTGGGACGCCTGGGACATTAGGGACATGTGGGACATATAGGACATCTGGGACGTCTGGGACGTTAGGGACATATGGGACATCTGAGACGTCTGGGACGTTAAGGACCTATGGGACATCTAGGAAGTCTGGGACGTTAGGGACATATGGGACATCTAGGACGTCTGGGACGTCTGGGACGTTAATGACATATGGGACATTTAGGACGCCTGGGACATTAGGGACATATGGGACATCTGGGACGGCTGGGACGTTAGGGACATATGGGACATCTAAAACGTCTGGGACGTTAAGGACATATGGGACATCTAGGACGTCTGGGAGGTCTGGGACGTTAAGGACATATGGGACATATGAGACATCTGGGACGTCTGGGACGTTAGGGACATATGGGACATCTAAAACGTCTGGGACGTTAAGGACATATGGGACATCTAGGACGTCTGGGAGGTCTGGGACGTTAAGGACATATCGGACATTTAGGACGCCTGGGACATTAGGGATATATCGGACAAATGGGACATCTGGGACGTCTGGGACGTCTGGGACGTTAGGGACATATAGGACATCTAGGACGTGTGGGACGTTAGGGACATGTGGGACATCTAGAACGTCTGGGACGTCTAGGACGTTAGGGACATACGGGACAGCTGGGATGTCTGGGACGTTAAGGACATATGGGACATCTAGAACGTCTGGGACGTTAAGGAAATATGGGACATCTGGGACGTCTAGGACGTTAAGGACATATGGGACATCTGAGACGTCTGGGACGTTACGGACATATAGGGCATCTAGGACGTCTGGGACGTTAGGGACATATGGGACATCTAGAACGTCTGGGACGTCTGGGACGTTAGGGGCATACGGGACAGCTGGGACGTCTGGGACGTTAAGGACATATGGGACATTTAGGACGTCTGCGACGTTAGGGACATATGGAACATCTAGGACGCCTGGGACATTGTGAACATATGGGACATATGGGACATCTGGGACGTCTGGGACGTTAGGGACATATGGGACATCTGGGATGTCTGGGACGTTACGGATATATGGGGCATCTTGGACGTTTGGGACGTCTGGGACGTTAGGGACATACGGGACAGCTGGGACGTCTGGGACGTTAGAGACATATGAGACATTTAAGACGTCTGGGACGTTAGGGACATTTGGAACATCTAGGACGCCTGGGACATTTGCGACATATGGGACATATGGGACATCTGTTACGTCTGGGACGTTAAAGACATATGGGACATCTGAAACGTCTGGGATGTTGACATATGGGACATCTAGGACGTCTGGGACGTCTGGGACGTTAAGGACATATAGGACATTTAGGACGCCTGGGACATTAGAGACATGGGACATATGGGACATCTTGGGCGTCTGGGTCGTTAGGGACATATAGGACATCTAGAACTTCTGGGACTTCTGGTAAGTTAGGGACATATGGGAGATTTAGGATGTCTGGGACGTTAGTGACATATGGAACATCTAGGACGCCTGGGACATTGTGAACATATGGGACATATGTGACATCTCGGACGTCTGGGACGTTAGTGGCATATGGGACATTTGGGACGTCTGGGACGTTAGGGACATATGGGACCTCTAGGACGTCCGGGACGTCTGGGACGTTAAGGACATATGGGACATTTAGGACGCCTGTAACATTAGGGACATATAGGACATATGAGACATCTGGGACGCCTGGAACATTAGGGACATATGAAACATATGGGACATCTGGGACGTCTGGGACCTTAGGGACATATGGGACATCTGGGACGTCTGGGACGTTAAGGACATATGGGAGATTTAGGATGTCTGGGACGTTAGGGACATATGGAACATCTAGAACGCCTGGGACATTGTGAACATATGGGACATATGTGACATCTGGGACGTCTGGGACGTTAGTGGCATATGGGACATCTGGGACGTCTGGGGCGTTAGGGACATATGGGACATCTATGACGTCCGGGACGTCTGGGACGTTAAGGACATATGGGGCATTTAGGACGCCTGTAACATTAGGGACATATGGGAAATATGAGACATCTGGGACGCCTGGAACATTAGGGACATATGAAACATATATGACATCTGGGACGTCTGGGACGTTATTGACATATGGGACATCTGGGACGTCTGAGACGTTAAGGACATATGGGACATCTAGGACGTCTGGGACGTCTGGGACGTTAAAGGCATATGGGACATTTAGGACGCATGAGACATTAGGGACATATGGACATATGGGACATCTGGGGCGTCTGGGACGTTAGGGACATATGGGACATCTGGGACGTCTAGGACGTTAAAGAAATATGGGAGGTCTAGGATGTCTGGAACGTTAGGGACGTATGGAACATCTAGGACGCCTGGGACATTAGGAACATATGGGACATATGAGACATCTGGAACGTCTGGGACGTTAGGGACATATGGGACATCTGGAACGTCTGGGACGTTAAGGACATATGGGACATCTAAGACGTCTGGGACATCTGGGACGTTAAGGACATATGGGACATTTAGGACGCCTGGGACATTAGGGACATATGGGACATCTGGGACGCCTGGGACATTAGGGACATATGGGACATATGGGACATCTGGGACGTCTGGGACGTCTGAGACGTTAGGGACATATAGGACATCTAGGACGTCTGGGACGTTAGGGACGTATGGAATATCTAGGACGTCTGGGACGTTTGGGACGTTAGGGACGTACGGAACAGCTGGGACGTCTCGGACGTTAGGGACATATGGGACATTTAGGACGTCTGGGACGTTAGGGACATACGGCACAGCTGGGACGTCTGGGATGTTAGGGACATATGGGACATCTGAGACGTCTGGGACGTTAGGTACATATGGGACATATGGGACATCTGGGACGTCTGGGACGTCTGGGACGTTAAAGACATATGGGACATTTAGGAAGCCTGGGACATTAGGGACATATGGGACATATGAGACATCTGGGACGCCTGGGACATTAGGGACATATGGGACATTCAGGACGCCTGGGACATTAGGGACATATGAGACATCTGGGACGTTTGGCACATTAAGGACATATGGGACATATGGGACGTCTAGGACGTTAGGGACATATGGGACAGCTGGGACGTCTGGGACGTTAGGGACATATGGGACATTTAGGACGTCTGGGACATTAGGGACATATGGAACATTTAGGACGCCTGGGACATTAGGGACATATGGGACATCTAGGACGTCTGGGACGTCTGGGACGTTAAGGACATATGGGACATTTAGGACGCCTGATACATTAGGGACATATCGAATATGAGACATCTGGGACGCCTGGGACATTAGGGACATATGGGACATATGGGACATCTGGGACATCAGGGACGTTAGGGACATCTAGGACGTCTAGGACGTCGGGGAAGTTAAGGACATACGAGACAGCTGGGACGTCTGGGACGTTAGGGATATGGGGGACATTTGGACGTCTGGGACATATAGGACGTCTGGGACGTTAGGGACATATGGGACATCTGGCACGTCTGGAACGTTAAAGACATATGGGACATCTAGGACGTCTAGGACGTCTGGGACGTTAGGCACATACGGGTCAGCTGGGACGTCTGGGACGTTAGGCACATATGGGATATTTAGGACGTCTGGGACGTTAGGGACATATGGAACATCCAGGACGCCTGGGCCATTAGGGACATATGAGACATATGGGACATCTGCGACGTATGGGACGTTAGGGACATATGGGACATCTGGGACGTCTGGGACGTTAAGGACATATGGGACATCTAGGACGTCTGGGACGTTAGGGACTTATAAGACATTTAGGACGCCTGGGACATTAGAGACATATGGGACATATGGGACATCTGGGACGTCTGGGACGTTAAGGACATATGGGACATCTAGGACGTCTGGGACGTTAGGGACTTATAAGACATCTAGGACGTATGGGACGTCTGGGACGTTAGGGACATACGGGACAGCTGGGACGTCTGGGACGTTAGGGACATATGGGACATTTAGGACGTCTGGGACGTTAGACACATATGGAAGATCTAAGACGCCTGGGACATTAGGGACATATGGGACATCTGGGACGCCTGGGACATTAGGGACATATGGGACATATGGGACATCTGGGACGTCTGGGACGTTAAGGACATATGGGACATTTAGAACGCCTGGGACATTAGGGACATATGGGACATATGGGACATCTGGGACGTCTGGGACGTTAAGCAATATGGGACATTTAGGGCGTCTGGGACGTCTGGGACGTTAAGAACATGTGGGACATTTTTGACGCCTGAAACATTAGGGACATATGGGACAATCGGGACATCTAGGACGCCTGGGACATTAGGGATATATGGGACATATGTGACATCTGAGACGTCTGGGACGTTAAGGACATATGGGACACCTGGGACGTCTAGGACGTTAAGGACATATGGGACATCTAGGACGTCTGGGACGTCTGTTACGTTAAGGACATATGTGACATTTAGGACGCCTGGGACATTAGGGACATATGGGGCTTATGGGACATCTGGGACGCCTGGGACATTCGTGACATATGGGACATATGGTACATCTAGGACGGCTGGGACATTAGGGACATATGGGACATATGGGACATCTGGGACGTCTGGGACTTCTGGGACGTTAGGGACATATAGGACATCTAGGACGTCTAGGACGTTAGTTACATATGGGACATCTAGGACGTCTGGGACGTCTGGGACGTTAGGGACATATGGGACATCTAGGACGTCTGGGACGTCTGGGACGTTAATGACATATGGGACATTTAGGACGCCTGGGACATTAGGGACATATGGGACATCTAGGACGTCTGGGACGTCTGAGACATTTAGGACGCCTGGGACATTAGGGACCTGTGGGACATATGGGACATCTGGGACGCCTGGGACATTAGGGACATATGGGACAAATGGGACATCTGTGACGTCTGGAACGTTAGGGACATATGGGACATTTAGGACGCCTGAGGCATTAAGGACTTATGGGACATATGGGACATCTGGGACGTGTGGGATATTAGGGACACATGGGACATATGGGACATCTGGGACGTCTGGGACGTTAAAGACATATGGGACATCTAGGACGTCTGGGACGTCTGGGACGTTCAGGACATATGGGACATTTAGGACGCCTGGAACATTAGGAACATATGGGACATATGGGACATCTGGGACGCCTGGGGCATTAGGGTCATATGGGACATATGGGACATCTGGGACATCTGGGACGTTTGGAACATATGGGACATCTGGGACGTCTGGGACGTTAATGACATATGGGATATCTAGGACGTCTGGGACGTCTGGGACGTTAGGGACATATGAGACATTTACGACGTCTCGGACGTTAGGGACATATGGAACATCTAGGACGCCTGGTACATTTGGGACATATGGGACATATGGGACATCTGGGACGTCTGGGACGTTAGGGACATATGGGACATCTAAAACGTCTGGGACGTTAAGGACATATGGGACATCTAGGACGTCTGGGAAGTCTGGGACGTTAAGGACATATGGGACATTTAGGACGCCTGGGACATTAGGGACATATCCTACATATGGGACATCGGGGACGTCTGGGACGGCTGGGACGTTAGGGACATATAGGACATCTAGAACGTCTGGGACGTCTAGGACGTTAGGGACATCTAGGACGCCTGGGACATTAGGAAAATATTGGACATATGTGACATCTGGAACGTCTGGGACGTTAGGGACATATGGGACATCTGGAACGTCTGGGACGTTAGGGACATATGGGACATCTGGAACGTCTGGGACGTTAAGGACATATGGGACATCTAAGACGTCTGGGACATCTGGGACCTTAAGGACATATGGGACATTTAGGACGCCTGGGACATTAGGGACATATGGGACATCTGGGACGCCTGGGACATTAGGGACGTATGGGACATATGGGTCATCTGGGACGTCTGGGACGTTAGGGACATATGGGACATCTGGAGCGTCTGGGACGTTAAGGACATATGGCACATCTAAGACGTCTGGGACATCTGGGACGTTAAGGACATATGGGACATTAAGGACGCCTGGGACATTAGGGACATATGGGACATCTGGGACGCCTGGGACATTAGGGACAAATGGGACATTTAGGACGGCTGGAACATTAGAGACATATGGGACATATGGGACATCTGGGACGCCTGGGACATTAGGGACATATGGGACATATAGGACATCTGGGACGTCTGGGACGTTAGGGACATATGGGACATCTGAGACGTCTGGGACGTTAAGGACATATGGGACATCCAGGAAGTCTGGGACGTCTGGGACGTTAGGGACATATGGGACATCTAAAACGTCTGGGACGTTAATGACATATAGGACATTTAGGACGCCTGGGACATTAGGGACATATGGGACATCTGGGACGTCTGGGACGTCTGGGACATTTAGGACGCCTGGGACATTAGGAACATATGGGACATATGGGACATCTGGGACGCCTGGGACATTAAAGACATATGGGACATATGGGACATCTGTGACGTCTGGGACGTTAGGGACATATGGGACGTTTAGGACGCCTGAGGCATTAAGGACTTATGGTACATATGGGACATCTGGGACGCCTGGGACATTAGGGACACATGGGACATATGGGACAGCTGGGACGTCGTGGACGTTAAAGACATATGGGACACCTAGGACGTCTGGGACGTTAAGCACATATGGGACATTTAGGACGCCTGGAACATTAGGGTCATATGGGACATATGGGACATCTGGGACGCCTGGGACATTAGGGACATATGGGACATATAGGACATCTGGGACGTCTGAGACGTTAGGGACATATGGGACATCTGAGACGTCTGGGACGTTAAGGACATATGGGACATCTAGGAAGTCTGGGACGTCTGGGACGTTAGGGACGTATGGGACATCTAGGACGTCTGGGACGTCTGGGACGTTAATGACATATGGGACATTTAGGACGCCTGGGACATTAGGGACATATGGGACACCTGGGACGTCTGGGACGTTAGGGACATATGGGACATCTAGGACGTCTGGGACGTCTGGGACATTTAGGACGCCTGGGACATTAGGGACATATGGGACATATGGGACATCTGGGACGCCTGGGATATTAAGGACATATGGGACATATGGGACATCTGTGACGTCTGGGACGTTAGTGACATATAGGACATTTAGGACGCCTGAGGCATTAACGACATATGGGAAATCTGGGACTCCTGGGACATTAGGGACACATGGGACATATGGGACATCTGGGACGTCGTGGTCGTTAAAGACATATGGGACATCTAGGACGTCTGGGACGTCTGGGACGTTAAGCACATATGGGACATTTAGGACGCCTGGAACATTAGGGACATATAAGACATATGGGACATCTGGGACGCCTGGGACATTAGGGACATATGGGACATATGGGACCTCTGGGACGTGTGGGACGTTAGGGACATATGGGACATCTGAGACGTCTGGGACGTTAAGGACATATGGGACATCTAGGAAGTCTGGGACGTCTGGGACGTTAGGGACATATGGGACATCTAGGACGTCTGGGACGTCTGGGACGTTAATGACATATGGGACATTTAGTACGCCTGCGACATTAGGGACATATTGGACATATGGGAAATCAGGGACGTCTGGGACGTCTGGGATGTTAAGGACATATGGGACATTTAGGACACCTTAGACATTAGGGACATATGGGCATATGGAACATCTGGGACGCCTGGGACATTAGGGACATTTGGAACATATGGGACATCTGGGACGTCTGGGACGTTAAGGACATATGGGACATCTGGGACGTCTGGGACTTTAGGGACTTATGGAACATCTGGGACGTCTGGGACGTTAGGGACATATGGGACATTTAGGACGTCTGGAACGTTAGGGACATATGGAATATCTAGGACGCCTGGGACATTAGGGACATATGGGACATATGGGATTTCTGGGACGTCTGGGACGTTAGGGACATATTAGACATCTGGGACGTCTGGGACGTTAAGGACATATGGGACATTTAGGTCGCCTGGGATATTAGGGACATATGGGACAAATGGGACATCTGATACGCCTGGGACATTAGGGACATATAAGACATTTGGGACATCTGGGACGTCTGGGACGTTAGGGACATATGGGTCATCTGGGACGTCTGGGACGTTAAGGACATATGGGACATCTAGGACGTCTGGGACGTTAGGGACATATGGGACATATGGGACATCTGGGACGTCTGGGATGTTAGGGACATATGGGACATCTAGACTGTATGGGACGTTAAGGACATATGGGACATCTAGGACGTCTGGGACGTCTGGGACGTTAAGGACATATGGGACATTTACGACGCCTGGAACGTTAGGGACATTTGGGACATATGGGACATCTGGGATGCCTGAGGCATTAAGGACTTATGGGACATATGGGACATCTGGGACGTGTGGGACATTAGGGACACATGGGACATATGGGACATCTGGGACGTCTGGGACTTAAAGACATATGGGACATCTAGGACGTCTGGGACGTCTGGGACGTCTGGGACGTTCAGGACATATGGGACATTTAGGACGCCTGGAACATTAGGGACATATGGGACATATGGGACATCTGGGACGCCTGGGGCATTAGGGTCATATGGGACATATGGGACATCTGGGACGTCTGGGACGTTTGGAACATTTGGGACATCTGGGACGTCTGGGACGTTAATGACATATGGAACATCTAGGACGTCTGGGACGTCTGGGACGTTAGGGACATACGGGACAGCTGAAACGTCTGGGACGTTAGGGACATATGAGACATTTAGGACGTCTGGGACGTTAGGGACATATGGAACATCTAGGACGCCTGGTACATTTGGGACATATGGGACATATGGGACATCTGGGACGTCTGGGACGTTAGGGACATATGGGACATCTAAAACGTCTGGGACGTTAAGGACATGGGACATCTAGGACGTCTGGAAAGTCTGGGACGTTAAGGACATATGGGACATTTAGGACGCCTGGGACATTAGGGACATATCGGACATATGGGACATCGGGGACGTCTGGGACGTTAGCGACATATACGACATCTAGGACGTCTGATACGTCTGAGACGTCTGAGACATTAGGGACATACGGGACAGCTGGGACGTCTGGGACGTTAGGGACATATGGGACATTTAGGATGTCTGGGACGTTAGGGACATATGGAACATCTAGGACGCCTGGGACATTAGGGACATATGGGACATATGGAGCATCTAAGACGTCTGGGACGTTAGGAACATATAGGACATTTAGGACGCCTAAGGCATTAACGACATATGGGACATCTGGGACTCCTGGGACATTAGGGACACATGGGACATATGGGACATCTGGGACGTCGTGGACGTTAAAGACATATGGGACACTTAGGACGTCTGGGACGTTAAGCACATATGGGACATTTAGGACGCCTAGAACATTAGGGACATATGGGACATAGGGGACGTCTGGGACGCCTGGGACATTAGGGACATATGGGACATATAGGACATTTGGGACGTCTGGGACGTTAGGGACATATGGGACATCTGAGACGTCTGGGACGTTAAGGACATATGGGACATCTAGGAAGTCTGGGACGTCTGGGACATTAGGGACATATGGGACATCTAGGACGTCTGGGACGTCTGGGACGTTAATGACATATGGGACATTTAGGACGCCTGGGACATTAGGGACATTTGGGACATCTGGGACGTCTGGGACGTTAGGGACATATGAGACATCTAGGACGTCTGGGACGTCTGGGACATTTAGGACGCCTGGGACATTAGGGACATATGGGACATATGGGACATCTGGGACGCCTGGGACATTAAATACATATGGGACATATGGGACATCTGTGACGTCTGGGACGTTAGGGACATATGGGACGTTTAGGACGCCTGAGGCATTAAGGACTTATGGTACATATGGGACATCTGGGACGCCTGGGACATTAGGGACACATGGGACATATGGGACATCTGAAACGCCTGGGACATTAAGGACATATGCGACATATGGGACATCTGTGACGTCTGGGACGTTAGGGACATATGGGACATTTAGGACGCCTGAGGCATTAAGGCCTTATGGTACATATGGGACATCTGGGACGCCTGGAACATTAGGGACACATGGGACATATGGGACATCTGGGACGTCGTGGACGTTAAAGACATATGGGACACCTAGGACGTCTGGGACGTTAAGCACATATGGGACATTTAGGACGCCTGGGACGTCTGGGACATTTAGGACGCCTGGGACATTAGGGACATATGGGACATATGGGACATCTGGGACGCCTGGGACATTAAAGACATATGGGACATATGGGACATCTGTGACGTCTGGGACGTTAGGGACATATGGGACATTTAGGACGCCTGAGGCATTAACGACATATGGGAAATCTGGGATTCCTGGGACATTAGGGACACATGGGACATATGGGACATCTGGGACGGCGTGGTCGTTAAAGACATATGGGACACCTAGGACGTCTGGGACGTTAAGCACAAATGGGACATTTAGGACGCCTGGAACATTAGGGGACATATGGGACATATGGGACATCTGGGACGCCTGGGACATTAGGGACATATGGGACATATAGAACATCTGGGACGTCTGGGACGTTAGGGACATATGGGACATCTGAGACGTCTGGGACGTTAAGGACATATGGGACATCTAGGAAGTCTGGGACGTCTGGGACGTTAGGGACATATGGGACATCTAGGACGTCTAGAACGTCTGGACGTTAATGACATATAGGACATTTAGGACGCCTGGGACATTAGGGACATATGGGACATCTGGGACGTCTGGGACGTCTGGGACATTTAGGACGCCTGGGACATTAGGGGACATATGGGACATATGGGACATCTGGGACGCCTGGGACATTAAAGACATATGGGACATATGGGACATCTGTGACGTCTGGGACGTTAGGGACATATGGGACGTTTAGGACGCCTGAGGCATTAAGGACTTATGGTACATATGGGAAATCTGGGATTCCTCGGACATTAGGGACACATGGGACATATGGGACATCTGGGACGGCGTGGTCGTTAAAGACATATGGGACACCTAGGACGTCTGGGACGTTAAGCACAAATGGGACATTTAGGACGCCTGGAACATTAGGGACATATGGGACATATGGGACATCTGGGACGCCTGGGACATTAAAGACATATGGGACATATGGGACATCTGAAACGCCTGGGACATTAAGGACATATGCGACATATGGGACATCTGTGACGTCTGGGACGTTAGGGACATATGGGACATTTAGGACGCCTGAGGCATTAAGGACTTATGGTACATATGGGACATCTGGGACGCCTGGGACATTAGGGACACATGGGACATATGGGACATCTGGGACGTCGTGGACGTTAAAGACATATGGGACACCTAGGACGTCTGGGACGTTAAGCACATATGGGACATTTAGGACGCCTGGAACATTAGGGTCATATGGGACATATGGGACATCTGGGACGCTGGGACATTAGGGACATATGGAACATATAGGACATCTGGGACGTCTGACACGTTAGGGACATATGGGACATCTGAGACGTCTGGGACGTTAAGGACATATGGGACATCTAGGAAGTCTGGGACGTCTGGGACGTTAGGGACATATGGGACATCTAGGACGTCTGGGACGTCTGGGACGTTAATGACATATGGGACATTTAGGACGCCTGGGACATTAGGGACATATGGGACATATGGGACGTCTGGGACGTTAGGACATATGGGACATCTAGGACGTCTGAGACGTCTGGGACACTTAGGACGCCTGGGACATTAGGGACATATGGGACATATGGGACATCTGGGACGCCTGGGACATTAAGGACATATGGGACATATGGGACATCTGTGACGTCTGGGACGTTAAGGACATATGGGACATTTAGGACGCCTGAGGCATTAAGGACTTATGGGACATATGGGACATCTGGGACGTGTGGGACATTAGGGACACATGGGACATATGGGACATCTGGGACGTCTGGGACTTAAAGACATATGGGACATCTAGGACGTCTGGGACGTCTGGGACGTCTGGGACGTTCAGGACATATGGGACATTTAGGACGCCTGGAACATTAGGGACATATGGGACATATGGGACATCTGGGACGCCTGGGGCATTAGGGTCATATGGGACATATGGGACATCTGGGACGTCTGGGACGTTTGGAACATTTGGGACATCTGGGACGTCTGGGACGTTAATGACATATGGAACATCTAGGACGTCTGGGACGTCTGGACGTTAGGGACATACGGGACAGCTGAAACGTCTGGGACGTTAGGGACATATGAGACATTTAGGACGTCTGGGACGTTAGGGACATATGGAACATCTAGGACGCCTGGTACATTTGGGACATATGGGACATATGGGACATCTGGGACGTCTGGGACGTTAGGGACATATGGGACATCTAAAACGTCTGGGACGTTAAGGACATGGGACATCTAGGACGTCTGGGAAGTCTGGGACGTTAAGGACATATGGGACATTTAGGACGCCTGGGACATTAGGGACATATCGGACATATGGGACATCGGGGACGTCTGGGACGTTAGCGACATATACGACATCTAGGACGTCTGATACGTCTGAGACGTCTGAGACATTAGGGACATACGGGACAGCTGGGACGTCTGGGACGTTAGGGACATATGGGACATTTAGGATGTCTGGGACGTTAGGGACATATGGAACATCTAGGACGCCTGGGACATTAGGGACATATGGGACATATGGAGCATCTAAGACGTCTGGGACGTTAGGAACATATAGGACATTTAGGACGCCTGAGGCATTAACGACATATGGGACATCTGGGACTCCTGGGACATTAGGGACACATGGGACATATGGGACATCTGGGACGTCGTGGACGTTAAAGACATATGGGACACTTAGGACGTCTGGGACGTTAAGCACATATGGGACATTTAGGACGCCTAGAACATTAGGGACATATGGGACATAGGGGACGTCTGGGACGCCTGGGACATTAGGGACATATGGGACATATAGGACATTTGGGACGTCTGGGACGTTAGGGACATATGGGACATCTGAGACGTCTGGGACGTTAAGGACATATGGGACATCTAGGAAGTCTGGGACGTCTGGGACATTAGGGACATATGGGACATCTAGGACGTCTGGGACGTCTGGGACGTTAATGACATATGGGACATTTAGGACGCCTGGGACATTAGGGACATTTGGGACATCTGGGACGTCTGGGACGTTAGGGACATATGAGACATCTAGGACGTCTGGGACGTCTGGGACATTTAGGACGCCTGGGACATTAGGGACATATGGGACATATGGGACATCTGGGACGCCTGGGACATTAAATACATATGGGACATATGGGACATCTGTGACGTCTGGGACGTTAGGGACATATGGGACGTTTAGGACGCCTGAGGCATTAAGGACTTATGGTACATATGGGACATCTGGGACGCCTGGGACATTAGGGACACATGGGACATATGGGACATCTGAAACGCCTGGGACATTAAGGACATATGCGACATATGGGACATCTGTGACGTCTGGGACGTTAGGGACATATGGGACATTTAGGACGCCTGAGGCATTAAGGCCTTATGGTACATATGGGACATCTGGGACGCCTGGAACATTAGGGACACATGGGACATATGGGACATCTGGGACGTCGTGGACGTTAAAGACATATGGGACACCTAGGACGTCTGGGACGTTAAGCACATATGGGACATTTAGGACGCCTGGGACGTCTGGGACATTTAGGACGCCTGGGACATTAGGGACATATGGGACATATGGGACATCTGGGACGCCTGGGACATTAAAGACATATGGGACATATGGGACATCTGTGACGTCTTGGACGTTAGGGACATATGGGACATTTAGGACGCCTGAGGCATTAACGACATATGGGAAATCTGGGATTCCTGGGACATTAGGGACACATGGGACATATGGGACATCTGGGACGGCGTGGTCGTTAAAGACATATGGGACACCTAGGACGTCTGGGACGTTAAGCACAAATGGGACATTTAGGACTCCTGGAACATTAGGGACATATGGGACATATGGGACATCTGGGACGCCTGGGACATTAGGGACATATGGGACATATAGGACATCTGGGACGTCTGGGACGTTAGGGACATATGGGACATCTGAGACGTCTGGGACGTTAAGGACATATGGGACATCTAGGAAGTCTGGGACGTCTGGGACGTTAGGGACATATGGGACATCTAGGACGTCTAGGACGTCTGGGACGTTAATGACATATAGGACATTTAGGACGCCTGGGACATTAGGGACATATGGGACATCTGGGACGTCTGGGACGTCTGGGACATTTAGGACGCCTGGGACATTAGGGACATATGGGACATATGGGACATCTGGGACGCCTGGGACATTAAAGACATATGGGACATATGGGACATCTGTGACGTCTGGGACGTTAGGGACATATGGGACGTTTAGGACGCCTGAGGCATTAAGGACTTATGGTACATATGGGAAATCTGGGATTCCTCGGACATTAGGGACACATGGGACATATGGGACATCTGGGACGGCGTGGTCGTTAAAGACATATGGGACACCTAGGACGTCTGGGACGTTAAGCACAAATGGGACATTTAGGACGCCTGGAACATTAGGGACATATGGGACATATGGGACATCTGGGACGCCTGGGACATTAAAGACATATGGGACATATGGGACATCTGAAACGCCTGGGACATTAAGGACATATGCGACATATGGGACATCTGTGACGTCTGGGACGTTAGGGACATATGGGACATTTAGGACGCCTGAGGCATTAAGGACTTATGGTACATATGGGACATCTGGGACGCCTGGGACATTAGGGACACATGGGACATATGGGACATCTGGGACGTCGTGGACGTTAAAGACATATGGGACACCTAGGACGTCTGGGACGTTAAGCACATATGGGACATTTAGGACGCCTGGAACATTAGGGTCATATGGGACATATGGGACATCTGGGACGCCTGGGACATTAGGGACATATGGAACATATAGGACATCTGGGACGTCTGAGACGTTAGGGACATATGGGACATCTGAGACGTCTGGGACGTTAAGGACATATGGGACATCTAGGAAGTCTGGGACGTCTGGGACGTTAGGGACATATGGGACATCTAGGACGTCTGGGACGTCTGGGACGTTAATGACATATGGAACATTTAGGACGCCTGGGACATTAGGGACATATGGGACATATGGGACGTCTGGGACGTTAGGGACATATGGGACATCTAGGACGTCTGAGACGTCTGGGACACTTAGGACGCCTGGGACATTAGGGACATATGGGACATATGGGACATCTGGGACGCCTGGGACATTAAGGACATATGGGACATATGGGACATCTGTGACGTCTGGGACGTTAAGGACATATGGGACATTTAGGACGCCTGAGGCATTAACGACATATGGGAAATCTGGGATTCCTGGGACATTAGGGACACATGGGACATATGGGACATCTGGGACGTCGTGGTCGGTAAAGACATATGGGACACCTAGGACGTCTGGGACGTTAAGCACAAATGGGACATTTAGGACGCCTGGAACATTAGGGACATATGGGACATATGGGACATCTTGGACGCCTGGGACATTAGGGACATATGGGACATATAGGACATCTGGGACGTCTAAGACGTTAGGGACATATGGGACATCTGAGACGTCTGGGACGTTAAGGACATATGGGACATCTGGGAAGTCTGTGACGTCTGGGACGTTAGGGACATATGGGACATCTAGGACGTCTGGGACGTCTGGGACGTTAATGACATATAGGACATTTAGGACGCCTGGGACATTAGGGACATATGGGACATCTGGGACGTCTGGGACGTCTGGGACATTTAGGACGCCTGGGACATTAGGGACATATGGGACATATGGGACATCTGGGACGCCTGGGACATTAAAGACATATGGGACATATGGGACATCTGTGACGTCTGGGACGTTAGGGACATATGGGACGTTCAGGACGCCTGAGGCATTAAGGACTTATGGTACATATGGGACATCTGGGACGCCTGGGACATTAGGGATACATGGGACATATGGGACATCTGGGACGTCGTGGACGTTAAAGACATATGGGACACCTAGGACGTCTGGGACGTTAAGCACATATGGGACATTTAGGACGCCTGGAACATTAGGGTCATATGGGACATATGGGACATCTGGGACGCCTGGGACATTAGGGACATATGGGACATATAGGACATCTGGGACGTCTGAGACGTTAGGGACATATGGGACATCTGAGACGTCTGGGACGTTAAGGACATATGGGACATCTAGGAAGTCTGGGACGTCTGGGACGTTAATGACATATGGGACATTTAGGACGCCTGGGACATTAGGGACATATGGGACATCTGGGACGTCTGGGACGTTAGGGACATATGGGACATCTGGGACGTCTGGGACGTTAGGGACATATGGGACATCTAGGACGTCTGGGACGTCTGGGACGTTAATGACATATGTGACATTTAGGACGCCTGGGACATTAGGGACATATGGGACATCTGGGACGTCTGGGACGTTAGGGACATATGGGACATCTAGGACGTCTGGGACGTCTGGGACATTTAGGACGCCTGGGACATTAGGGACATATGGGACATATGGGACATCTGGGACGCCTGGGACACTAAGGACATATGGGACATATGGGACATCTGTGACGTCTGGGGCGTTAGGGACATATAGGACATTTAGGACGCCTGAGGCATTAACGACATATGGGAAATCTGGGACTCCTGGGACATTAGGGACATATGGGACATATGGGACATCTGGGACGTCGTGGTCGTTAAAGACATATGGGACATCTAGGACGTCTGGGACGTCTGGGACATTTAGGACGCCTGGGACATTAGGGACCTATGGGACATATGGGACATCTGGGACGCCTGGGACATTAGGGACATATGGGACAAATGGGACATCTGTGACGTCTGGAACGTTAGGGACATATGGGACATTTAGGACGCCTGAGGCATTAAGGACTTATGGGACATATGGGACATCTGGGACGTGTGGGATATTAGGGACACATGGGACATATGGGACATCTGGGACGTCTGGGACGTTAAAGACATATGGGACATCTAGGACGTCTGGGACGTCTGGGACGTTCAGGACATATGGGACATTTAGGACGCCTGGAACATTAGGGACATATGGGACATATGGGACATCTGGGACGCCTGGGGCATTAGGGTCATATGGGACATATGGGACATCTGGGACATCTGGGACGTTTGGAACATATGGGACATCTGGGACGTCTGGGGCGTTAATGACATATGGGACATCTAGGACGTCTGGGACGTCTGGGACGTTAGGGACATATGAGACATTTACGACGTCTGGGACGTTAGGGACATATGGAACATCTAGGACGCCTGGTACATTTGGGACATATGGGACATATGGGACATCTGGGACGTCTGGGACGTTAGGGACATATGGGACATCTAAAACGTCTGGGACGTTAAGGACATATGGGACATCTAGGACGTCTGGGAAGTCTGGGACGTTAAGGACATATGGGACATTTAGGACGCCTGGGACATTAGGGACATATCGGACATATGGGACATCGGGGACGTCTGGGACGGCTGGGACGTTAGGGACATATAGGACATCTAGAACGTCTGGGACGTCTAGGACGTTAGGGACATACGGGACAGCTGGGACGTCTAGGACGTTAAGGACATATGGGACATCTGAGACGTCTGGGACGTTAGGGGCATACGGGACAGCTGGGACGTCTGGGACGTTAAGGACATATGGGACATTTAGGACGTCTGGGACGTTAGGGACATATGGGACATCTAGAACGTCTGGGACGTTAGGGGCATACGGGACAGCTGGGCCGTCTGGGACGTTAAGGAAATATGGGACATTTAGGACGTCTGGGACGTTAGGGACATATGGAACATCTAGGACGCCTGGGACATTGTAAACGTAAGGGACATATGGGACATCTGGGACGTCTGGGACGTTAGGGACATATGGGACATCTGGGACGTCTGGGACGTTAAGGACATATGGGGCATCTAGGACATTTGGGACGTCTGGGACGTTAGGGACATACGGGACAGCTGGGACGTCTGGGACGTTAGGGACATATGAGACATTTAGGACGTCTGGGACGTTAGGGACATATGGAACATCTAGGACGCCTGGGACATTTGGGACATGGGACATATAGGACATCTGGGACGCCTGGGACGTCTGGGACGTCTGGGACATTAAGGATATATAAGACCTCTAGGGCGTCTGGGTCGTTAGGGACATATGGGACATCTAGAATTTCTGGGACTTCTGGGAAGCTAGGGACATACGGGACAGCTGGGACGTCTGGAACGTTAAGGATATTTGGGGGATTTAGGATGTCTGGGACGTTAGGGACATATGGGACATTCAGGACGCCTGGGACATTAGGGACATATGGGACACCTGGGACGTTTGGCACATTAAGGACATATGGGACGTCTAGGACGCCTGGGACATTAGGGACATACGGGACATTTAGGACGCCTGGGACATTAGGGACATATGGGACATCGGGGACGTTTGGCACATTAAGGACATATGGGACATATGGGATGTCTAGGACGTTAGGGACATACGGGACAGCTGGGACGTCTGGGACGTTAGGGACATATGGGACATTTAGGACGTCTGGAACATTAGGGACATATGGAACATTTAGGACGTCTGGGACATTAGGGACGTATGGAACATCTAGGACGCCTGGGACATTAGGAAAATATTGGACATATGTGACATCTGGAACGTCTGGGACGTTAGGGACATATGGGACATCTGGAACGTCTGGGACGTTAGGGACATATGGGACATCTGGAACGTCTGGGACGTTAAGGACATATGGGACATCTAAGACGTCTGGGACATCTGGGACCTTAAGGACATATGGGACATTTAGGACGCCTGGGACATTAGGGACATATGGGACATCTGGGACGCCTGGGACATTAGGGACGTATGGGACATATGGGTCATCTGGGACGTCTGGGACGTTAGGGACATATGGGACATCTGGAACGTCTGGGACGTTAAGGACATATGGCACATCTAAGACGTCTGGGACATCTGGGACGTTAAGGACATATGGGACATTAAGGACGCCTGGGACATTAGGGACATATGGGACATCTGGGACGCCTGGGACATTAGGGACAAATGGGACATATAGGACATCTGGGACGTCTGGGACGTTAGGGACATATGGGACATCTGAGACGTCTGGGACGTTAAGGACATATGGGACATCCAGGAAGTCTGGGACGTCTGGGACGTTAGGGACATATGGGACATCTAGAACGTCTGGGACGTTAATGACATATAGGACATTTAGGACGCCTGGGACATTAGGGACATATGGGACATCTGGGACGTCTGGGACGTCTGGGACATTTAGGACGCCTGGGACATTAGGGACATATGGGACATATGAGACATCTGGGACGCCTGGGACATTAAAGACATATGGGACATATGGGACATCAGTGACGTCTGGGACGTTAGGGACATATGGGACGTTTAGGACGCCTGAGGCATTAAGGACTTATGGTACATATGGGACATCTGGGACGCCTGGGACATTAGGGACACATGGGACATATGGGACAGCTGGGACGTCGTGGACGTTAAAGACATATGGGACACCTAGGACGTCTGGGACGTTAAGCACATATGGGACATTTAGGACGCCTGGAACATTAGGGTCATATGGGACATATGGGACATCTGGGACGCCTGGGACATTAGGGACATATGGGACATATAGGACATCTGGGACGTCTGAGACGTTAGGGACATATGGGACATCTGAGACGTCTGGGACGTTAAGGACATATGGGACATCTAGGAAGTCTGGGACGTCTGGGACGTTAGGGACGTATGGGACATCTAGGACGTCTGGGACGTCTGGGACGTTAATGACATATGGGACATTTAGGACGCCTGGGACATTAGGGACATATGGGACATCTGGGACGTCTGGGACGTTAGGGACATATGGGACATCTAGGACGTCTGGGACGTCTGGGACATTTAGGACGCCTGGGACATTAGGGACATATGGGACATATGGGACATCTGGGACGCCTGGGATATTAAGGACATATGGGACATATGGGACATCTGTGACGTCTGGGACGTTAGGGACATATAGGACATTTAGGACGCCTGAGGCATTAACGACATATGGGAAATCTGGGACTCCTGGGACATTAGGGACACATGGGACATATGGGACATCTGGGACGTCGTGGTCGTTAAAGACATATGGGACATCTAGGACGTCTGGGACGTCTGGGACGTTAAGCACATATGGGACATTTAGGACGCCTGGAACATTAGGGACATATAAGACATATGGGACATCTGGGACGCCTGGGACATTAGGGACATATGGGACATATGGGACATCTGGGACGTGTGGGACGTTAGGGACATATGGGACATCTGAGACGTCTGGGACGTTAAGGACATATGGGACATCTAGGAAGTCTGGGACGTCTGGGACGTTAGGGACATATGGGACATCTAGGACGTCTGGGACGTCTGGGACGTTAATGACATATGGGACATTTAGTACGCCTGCGACATTAGGGACATATTGGACATATGGGAAATCAGGGACGTCTGGGACGTCTGGGATGTTAAGGACATATGGGACATTTAGGACACCTTAGACATTAGGGACATATGGGCATATGGAACATCTGGGACGCCTGGGACATTAGGGACATTTGGAACATATGGGACATCTGGGACGTCTGGGACGTTAAGGACATATGGGACATCTGGGACGTCTGGGACTTTAGGGACTTATGGAACATCTGGGACGTCTGGGACGTTAGGGACATATGGGACATTTAGGACGTCTGGAACGTTAGGGACATATGGAATATCTAGGACGCCTGGGACATTAGGGACATATGGGACATATGGGATTTCTGGGACGTCTGGGACGTTAGGGACATATTAGACATCTGGGACGTCTGGGACGTTAAGGACATATGGGACATTTAGGTCGCCTGGGATATTAGGGACATATGGGACAAATGGGACATCTGATACGCCTGGGACATTAGGGACATATAAGACATTTGGGACATCTGGGACGTCTGGGACGTTAGGGACATATGGGTCATCTGGGACGTCTGGGACGTTAAGGACATATGGGACATCTAGGACGTCTGGGACGTTAGGGACATATGGGACATATGGGACATCTGGGACGTCTGGGATGTTAGGGACATATGGGACATCTAGACTGTATGGGACGTTAAGGACATATGGGACATCTAGGACGTCTGGGACGTCTGGGACGTTAAGGACATATGGGACATCTAGGACGCCTGGAACGTTAGGGACATTTGGGACATATGGGACATCTGGGATGCCTGGGACATTAGGGACAAATGGGACATATGGGACAAATGGGACATCTGTGACGTCTGGAACGTTAGGGACATATGGGACATTTAGGACGCCTGAGGCATTAAGGACTTATGGGACATATGGGACATCTGGGACGTGTGGGACATTAGGGACACATGGGACATATGGGACATCTGGGACGTCTGGGACGTTAAAGACATATGGGACATCTAAGACGTCTGGGACGTCTGGGACGTCTGGGACGTTCAGGACATATGGGACATTTAGGACGCCTGGAACATTAGGGACATATGGGACATATGGGACATCTGGGACGCCTGGGGCATTAGGGTCATATGGGACATATGGTACATCTGGGACGTCTGGGACGTTTAGAACATTTGGGACATCTGGGACGTCTGGGACGTTAATGACATATGGAACATCTAGGACGTCTGGGACGTCTGGGACGTTAGGGACATAGGGGACAGCTGAAACGTCTGGGACGTTAGGGACATATGAGACATTTAGGACGTCTGGGACGTTAGGGACATATGGAACATCTAGGACGCCTGGTACATTTGGGACATATGGGACATATGGGACATCTGGGACGTCTGGGACGTTAGGGACATATGGGACATCTAAAACGTCTGGGACGTTAAGGACATGGGACATCTAGGACGTCTGGGAAGTCTGGGACGTTAAGGACATATGGGACATTTAGGACGCCTGGGACATTAGGGACATATCGGACATATGGGACATCGGGGACGTCTGGGACGTTAGCGACATATACGACATCTAGGACGTCTGATACGTCTGAGACGTCTGAGACATTAGGGACATACGGGACAGCTGGGACGTCTGGGACGTTAGGGACATATGGGACATTTAGGATGTCTGTTACGTTAGGGACATATGGAACATCTAGGACGCCTGGGACATTAGGGACATATGGGACATATGGAGCATCTAAGACGTCTGGGACGTTAGGAACATATAGGACATTTAGGACGCCTGAGGCATTAACGACATATGGGACATCTGGGACTCCTGGGACATTAGGGACACATGGGACATATGGGACATCTGGGACGTCGTGGACGTTAAAGACATATGGGACACTTAGGACGTCTGGGACGTTAAGCACATATGGGACATTTAGGACGCCTAGAACATTAGGGACATATGGGACATATGGGACGTCTGGGACGCCTGGGACATTAGGGACATATGGGACATATAGGACATTTGGGACGTCTGGGACGTTAGGGACATATGGGACATCTGAGACGTCTGGGACGTTAAGGACATATGGGACATCTAGGAAGTCTGGGACGTCTGGGACATTAGGGACATATGGGACATCTAGGACGTCTGGGACGTCTGGGACGTTAATGACATATGGGACATTTAGGACGCCTGGGACATTAGGGACATTTGGGACATCTGGGACGTCTGGGACGTTAGGGACATATGAGACATCTAGGACGTCTGGGACGTCTGGGACATTTAGGACGCCTGGGACATTAGGGACATATGGGACATATGGGACATCTGGGACGCCTGGGACATTAAATACATATGGGACATATGGGACATCTGTGACGTCTGGGACGTTAGGGACATATGGGACGTTTAGGACGCCTGAGGCATTAAGGACTTATGGTACATATGGGACATCTGGGACGCCTGGGACATTAGGGACACATGGGACATATGGGACATCTGAAACGCCTGGGACATTAAGGACATATGCGACATATGGGACATCTGTGACGTCTGGGACGTTAGGGACATATGGGACATTTAGGACGCCTGTGGCATTAAGGCCTTATGGTACATATGGGACATCTGGGACGCCTGGAACATTAGAGACACATGGGACATATGGGACATCTGGGACGTCGTGGACGTTAAAGACATATGGGACACCTAGGACGTCTGGGACGTTAAGCACATATGGGACATTTAGGACGCCTGGGACGTCTGGGACATTTAGGACGCCTGGGACATTAGGGACATATGGGACATATGGGACATCTGGGACGCCTGGGACATTAAAGACATATGGGACATATGGGACATCTGTGACGTCTGGGACGTTAGGGACATATGGGACATTTAGGACGCCTGAGGCATTAACGACATATGGGAAATCTGGGATTCCTGGGACATTAGGGACACATGGGACATATGGGACATCTGGGACGGCGTGGTCGTTAAAGACATATGGGACACCTAGGACGTCTGGGACGTTAAGCACAAATGGGACATTTAGGACGCCTGGAACATTAGGGCCATATGGGACATATGGGACATCTGGGACGCCTGGGACATTAGGGACATATGGGACATATAGGACATCTGGGACGTCTGGGACGTTAGGGACATATGGGACATCTGAGACGTCTGGGACGTTAAGGACATATGGGACATCTAGGAAGTCTGGGACGTCTGGGACGTTAGGGACATATGGGACATCTAGGACGTCTAGGACGTCTGGGACGTTAATGACATATAGGACATTTAGGACGCCTGGGACATTAGGGACATATGGGACATCTGGGACGTCTGGGACGTCTGGGACATTTAGGACGCCTGGGACATTAGGGACATATGGGACATATGGGACATCTGGGACGCCTGGGACATTAAAGACATATGGGACATATGGGACATCTGTGACGTCTGGGACGTTAGGGACATATGGGACGTTTAGGACGCCTGAGGCATTAAGGACTTATGGTACATATGGGAAATCTGGGATTCCTCGGACATTAGGGACACATGGGACATATGGGACATCTGGGACGGCGTGGTCGTTAAAGACATATGGGACACCTAGGACGTCTGGGACGTTAAGCACAAATGGGACATTTAGGACGCCTGGAACATTAGGGACATATGGGACATATGGGACATCTGGGACGCCTGGGACATTAAAGACATATGGGACATATGGGACATCTGAAACGCCTGGGACATTAAGGACATATGCGACATATGGGACATCTGTGACGTCTGGGACGTTAGGGACATATGGGACATTTAGGACGCCTGAGGCATTAAGGACTTATGGTACATGTGAGACATCTGGGACGCCTGGGACATTAGGGACACATGGGACATATGGGACATCTGGGACGTCGTGGACGTTAAAGACATATGGGACACCTAGGACGTCTGGGACGTTAAGCACATATGGGACATTTAGGACGCCTGGAACATTAGGGTCATATGGGACATATGGGACATCTGGGACGCCTGGGACATTAGGGACATATGGAACATATAGGACATCTGGGACGTCTGAGACGTTAGGGACATATGGGACATCTGAGACGTCTGGGACGTTAAGGACATATGGGACATCTAGGAAGTCTGGGACGTCTGGGACGTTAGGGACATATGGGACATCTAGGACGTCTGGGACGTCTGGGACGTTAATGACATATGGGACATTTAGGACGCCTGGGACATTAGGGACATATGGGACATATGGGACGTCTGGGACGTTAGGGACATATGGGACATCTAGGACGTCTGAGACGTCTGGGACACTTAGGACGCCTGGGACATTAGGGACATATGGGACATATGGGACATCTGGGACGCCTGGGACATTAAGGACATATGGGACATATGGGACATCTGTGACGTCTGGGACGTTAAGGACATATGGGACATTTAGGACGCCTGAGGCATTAACGACATATGGGAAATCTGGGATTCCTGGGACATTAGGGACACATGGGACATATGGGACATCTGGGACGTCGTGGTCGTTAAAGACATATGGGACACCTAGGACGTCTGGGACGTTAAGCACAAATGGGACATTTAGGACGCCTGGAACATTAGGGACATATGGGACATATGGGACATCTTGGACGCCTGGGACATTAGGGACATATGGGACATATAGGACATCTGGGACGTCTAAGACGTTAGGGACATATGGGACATCTGAGACGTCTGGGACGTTAAGGACATATGGGACATCTGGGAAGTCTGTGACGTCTGGGACGTTAGGGACATATGGGACATCTAGGACGTCTGGGACGTCTGGGACGTTAATGACATATAGGACATTTAGGACGCCTGGGACATTAGGGACATATGGGACATCTGGGACGTCTGGGACGTCTGGGACATTTAGGACGCCTGGGACATTAGGGACATATGGGACATATGGGACATATGGGACATCTGGGACGCCTGGGACATTAAAGACATATGGGACATATGGGACATCTGTGACGTCTGGGACGTTAGGGACATATGGGACGTTTAGGACGCCTGAGGCATTAAGGACTTATGGTACATATGGGACATCTGGGACGCCTGGGACATTAGGGATACATGGGACATATGGGACATCTGGGACGTCGTGGACGTTAAAGACATATGGGACACCTAGGACGTCTGGGACGTTAAGCACATATGGGACATTTAGGACGCCTGGAACATTAGGGTCATATGGGACATATGGGACATCTGGGACGCCTGGGACATTAGGGACATATGGGACATATAGGACATCTGGGACGTCTGAGACGTTAGGGACATATGGGACATCTGAGACGTCTGGGACGTTAAGGACATATGGGACATCTAGGAAGTCTGGGACGTCTGGGACGTTAATGACATATGGGACATTTAGGACGCCTGGGACATTAGGGACATATGGGACATCTGGGACGTCTGGGACGTTAGGGACATATGGGACATCTGGGACGTCTGGGACGTTAGGGACATATGGGACATCTAGGACGTCTGGGACGTCTGGGACGTTAATGACATATGTGACATTTAGGACGCCTGGGACATTAGGGACATATGGGACATCTGGGACGTCTGGGACGTTAGGGACATATGGGACATCTAGGACGTCTGGGACGTCTGGGACATTTAGGACGCCTGGGACATTAGGGACATATGGGACATATGGGACATCTGGGACGCCTGGGACACTAAGGACATATGGGACATATGGGACATCTGTGACGTCTGGGGCGTTAGGGACATATAGGACATTTAGGACGCCTGAGGCATTAACGACATATGGGAAATCTGGGACTCCTGGGTCATTAGGGACATATGGGACATATGGGACATCTGGGACGTCGTGGTCGTTAAAGACATATGGGACATCTAGGACGTCTGGAACGTCTGGGACGTTAAGCACATATGGGACATTTAGGACGCCTGGAACATTAGGGACATATGGGACATATGGGACATCTGGGACGCCTGGGACATTAGGGACATATGGGACAAATGGGACATCTGGGACGTCTGGGACGTTAGGGACATATGGGACATCTAGGACGTCTGGGACGTCTGGGACGTTAATGACATATGGGACATTTAGGACGCCTGGGACATTAGGGACATATGGGACATCTGGGACGTCTGGGACGTTAAGGACAAATGGGACATCTAGGACGTCTGGGACGTCTGGGACATTTAGGACGCCTGGGACATTAGGGACATATGGGACATCTGGGACGCCTGGGACATTAAGGACATATGGGACATATGGGACATCTGTGACGTCTGGGACGTTAGGGACATATGGGACATTTAGGACGCCTGAGGCATTAACGACATATGGGAAATCTGGGATTCCTGGGACATTAGGGACACATGGGACATATGGGACATCTGGGACGTCGTGGTCGTTAAAGACATATGGGACACCTAGGACGTCTGGGACGTTAAGCACAAATGGGACATTTAGGACGCCTGGAACATTAGGGACATATGGGACATATGGGACATCTGGGACGCCTGGGACATTAGGGACATATGGGACATATAGGACATCTGGGACGTCTGGGACGTTAGGGACAAATGGGACATCTGAGACGTCTGGGACGTTAAGGACATATGGGACATCTAGGAAGTCTGGGACGTCTGGGACGTTAGGGACATATGGGACATCTAGGACGTCTGGGACGTCTGGGACGTTAATGACATATAGGACATTTAGGACGCCTGGGACATTAGGGACATATGGGACATCTGGGACGTCTGGGACATTTAGGACGCCTGGGACATTAGGGACATATGGGACATATGGGACATCTGGGACGCCTGGGACATTAAAGACATATGGGACATATGGGACATCTGTGACGTCTGGGCCGTTAGGGACATATGGGACGTTTAGGACGCCTGAGGAATTAAGGACTTATGGTACATATTAGACATCTGGGACGCCTGGGACATTAGGGACACTTGGGACATATGGGACATCTGGGACGTCGTGGACGTTAAAGACATATGGGACACCTAGGACGTCTGGGACGTTAAGCACATATGGGACATTTAGGACGCCTGGAACATTAGGGTCATATGGGACATATGGGACATCTGGGACGCCTGGGACATTAGGGACATATTGGACATATAGGACATCTGGGACGTCTGAGACGTTAGGGACATATGGGACATCTGAGACGTCTGGGACGTTAAGGACATATGGGACATCTAGGAAGTCTGGGACGTCTGGGACGTTAATGACATATGGGACATTTAGGACGCCTGGAACATTAGGGTCATATGGGACATATGGGACATCTAGGACGTCTGGGACGTCTGGGACGTTAATGACATATGGGACATTTAGGACGCCTGGAACATTAGGGTCATATGGGACATATGGGACATCTGGGACGCCTGGGACATTAGGGACATATGGGACATATAGGACATCTGGGACGTCTGAGACGTTAGGGACATATGGGACATCTGAGACGTCGTGGACGTTAAAGACATATGTGACACCTAGGACGTCTGGGACGTTAAGCACATATGGGACATTTAGGACGCCTGGAACATTAGGGTCATATGGGACATATAGGACATCTGGGACGTCTGAGACGTTAGGGACATATGGGACATCTGAGACGTCTGGGACGTTAAGGACATATGGGACATCTAGGAAGTCTGGGACGTCTGAGACGTTAGGGACGTATGGGACATCTAGGACGTCTGGGACGTCTGGGACGTTAATGACATATGGGACATTTAGGACGCCTGGGACATTAGGGACATATGGGACATCTGGGACGTCTGGGACGTTAGGGACATATGGGACATCTAGGACGTCTGGGACGTCTGGGACATTTAGGACGCCTGGGACATTAGGGACATATGGGACATATGGGACATCTGGGACGCCTGGGACATTAAGGACATATGGGACATATGGGACATCTGTGACGTCTGGGACGTTAGGGACATATG